>JAYKAV010002851.1:416618-510081 GCA_035582835.1 Phoebastria nigripes
TTATTATTATTATCATTATTTTCCCTTCCTTTTCTGTTTTAGTAAACTGTCTTTATCTCAACCCATGAATTTTACTTTTTTTTTTCCCCGATTTTCTCCCCCATCCCACTGAGGGGAGGGGGGAGTGAGCGAGCAGCTGTGTGGTGTTTGGCTGCCTGCTGGGTTAAACCACAACACCCAGTCACAGCCCCAAACTCATTCCAGTGCTATGGTGGTGGGCCGAAATCTGCTCTTCTTTTCCACTTGTTTCCCACTTTCTCATGAAAAATCTCTAACATTTTAGAGATCTTCAGCTATCAAGTTGCCCTTGTGAGATTTAATTACAAATATGTCAAATCCATCAGATAATTGCATAAGTTGTTTTTTTAAGACTCTCTACTGATGGAAGCCCAGCCTTTCCAGGAAGTCTTTCAGGCAATTTCCTCAGGTTCACTCCTCTTGCACTTAATGTTTAACTTGATGTTAGGAGTCCTCTACTGCAACTGAATTGTTACCGGTCTTATTTGTTGTGGAAATAGAGAATAGATTTCTGTCTTCGAACTACRCTAAAGTTGCTGCAGAGACAGTTGTCTCTTCCTTTTTCACTTGTTCACTAAATTAAACAATCAAGTACTTCCAGATTTTTCTCAGACATGAAGAGCAGTGACAGCAATTGGAGAACTCATCTCTGGATTGTCTTCAGTTGTTTGAAAATGTAGTATCCAAAACTAGATATAATAATTTAGATGAGGCGTCATCAATCTTTTAATGTGTCCCATAGGTTAGACATGGACAACTTGCCCTTTTCACAATGCTGACTTTGTTAGCTCACATTCAGTTTGAGATATCAGCTGGATCCTTTTCTACAGTACCTGGTCGGTTGTCTTCAAGTGTGTGTTTTTGTATGTGATTATTCCTGTCTCCTTAGAGCAGCACATGTCACTTACCTGTATTGACTTGCAGTTTTTTTCTTTTGAAGTTTTTCTTGTCTTCCAGTTCACTTGGGATTCCTCCTGCTCGGTATCACTTGTAATTAAGTAAGCAAACATTCTAATAACTGTGTATGCGTAAGTGTTTTCCATCTCAATTTTTTTTTTTTTTTTTTTTTTTTTGCCATCTAGAGTATTAGATCTTTTGGGTTTTTTGGTGGTTTTTTGTTTGTTTGGTTTTTTTTGTTTTTTTTAAAGTGAAAAACATGGAGAATTTTATTTACTTGGGAACAAAGGTTGCCTGATGACATTCCTATAGACTGAGAACATAGTATGACAAAAACTAGTTCTCTRCACAGGGTATGATTCTGACCAGCCTCATTTTCAGTAGGGGAGGTATTCAGGATATTATTTTTCTAGATAAACTATTTATATCTTGCTTAGAGCAAATCTGAGGTCATCCATAATTCTTGAAAATCCCATTCCTTCACACTTGGATCTTAATTAATTTTAACATAACAATAAGCATAATGACTTTCAGGGAACCACTGTAAATTTTAGGTCATTCCTGATATTTAAAATTTGGGTGATGACAGGCTTTGTATTTGCATTTCAGATTGCATCCTGTCACGGGTATTTTTTTAAAGTTCACCTTATGACTAAAACTGTAACTTATTTTTCTTGTGAAATATAAATCCACTTGAGCTTATTTGTATTTCACTGCAAACTGCAATTCACTCAGTTCATGGAGCTCAAAAGGGGTCCTGTGAGGCCTCATCTTGGTCCAGCTGGCACTGATTTATAGCTGTGATGTGATGATAATGATAATGTCTCAATTAAGTGTTGCTTTGAGATATTGGGCTTGCTTGAACATGAAGCTCTGAAGGTGCAAGCCCACGTGACTGAAACCCAGAAATGGTTCACCTAACCATTCCTATAACCGAGTTTCTGAAATTATGCAGTTCCTGTAAAAGTTAAGAAAAAGAATAACACAAGTCTCTTGTTGTACTGGAGAAAATAGCAAAGCTCTCCTTCTTTGTTTTAATGAAAGATGAATCTATAAAGACAATATCATACTTAGAGMAACATCTAAGATAGCTGGGATCTTAGGTAGGCAGGGCAGGTCCTGGTTCATCTCTGGGGCCTGCATAACTGCCTTCCCATTTTGCACGTTTGTGTTTGACAGCGCTGAGCCCTTGAAGTGTGCCATGCAGAATAGGCAAGGCGATACCAAAACCGTTAATGATTTTGCCCAAGCCAGTGCAGAAAATGCATTTAAACTCAGATTATCCAAGATGCTCCTTGTGCCTTACGAACAGAAATGCCCTTTCTCTACTTTTCAGCTACTGATATAAATGGTGTACTGTGGGAAAAGAATGGATTGTAATTTCAACACACAATCAGCACAGAGAAACTTGGTAAACAAAAGAACGTTGCTGGTGGCAGTCAAGAGAGGAGGCAAGAGGAAAGCCTCATTAAGTCTGATTGTTATGGCACACAGTGATAATGGTCCTGTACATCAGATAACGATTTACTTAGTGTCTCCAGTACATATTAGATAGATTATGTAAGTACATTATTTCTTATTGAAAGAACAGCTATCATTAATGGCCAGTGAAATAGTTGAGTAAATCTTCATGCTGCAGAGAAGAAGAAAAAAAAAGTTAGCAACATTAAAATAATGCAATTTCATCCCAAAGTGAATCATAATTACTAGTGTTGAACATATGACCTTCACAATACAGAACTTCCAGAGAATTGTATTTTATCTTTCCGTGGTTTTGCAACTACCAGTAATGTAAAATGATGGTAACGTTTAGTGACTTGAGTTTAATTCATGCTAATACAGAGCTTACGAGACTGAAATAATTTCTTAATAAAATTGTAGGGTYTGAATTGGAAAGTAAAGTAGTAGGAGCAAGTCAATTACAATCATCCTCCAGTTGTATAGCTGTGTTCATTTAGTGAAGAAAGAAGTATGTGGGCGGCTGAGTCTAGTGTGGTTGATCTTCTCTTCAGTCTGCTCTTTCGAGTCCTGTGAATGTGATTTGGTGTCTGTACTGGCTGTGGTAGCTCTGATCAGTGTCTGCCTGCGGAGGAAGGAGCTGGCATGAGCTGTTTGCGTCCTGTTCTGCCTGCCAGGTGGGGTGGTAGTCGGGCATCTTGCTCTGCCTGCGTTTTCTGCCTGCAGGCCCACTTCAAGTAGAAATATGAATCGAAATGTGGTCAGAAGGGGTGTCAGATCTGGGCAGTCTGAGAGATGAGCTGACGTGGCAGTGTCGGAAAGACCTCCCGTCCCTGCCAAGGGCAGGTCAGGTTTGATCTGCCTTTTACCTGTAGCAGACTGGGGACTGCGTCCTCCCCAGCCTGCTGCACTGGCTGAGGGGCGAGGGGAAGGAAAGGTTACTGGCTTCAGCAACTTGATCCCATGTCCATTTATTTCCCTCTCTACATCATCTCTCCAGACCCCAAACATGCAAGCTGTCACATTTGACACTCGTCTCAACCTGCTAAAGGCAATCCCCTCAGTCTGTTGAAACAGCAGCAAATTAAAGCTCTTTCTGAAGCCTGCAGACAAGCTAATATATATTTTATATGTTCTGTATACATACATGCACTCACATATCCTTCAAAGTTGAAAGGAGCCCATTTGAATTAAAGAGAAATTAAAATCTATGCAGATCAAAAGAAAAAAAAAATAAACTTTTGTTTCTGGTTTTAAGGGGGAATTTTTAAAGAAATATCAAATCTTTTAAGGTCTTTAAAGTATTCTCAAAATTGCTGGCAGCTTATCTGTGAAGTCAGCTCTAAGAATTGGATATAAAATTCACTTACTACTCATATTATCATTTCATCTGTTTGAAGATGCTGCAATTGTAATGAAACAATTGTTACAAATAACTCATCTACAGTGTGTTGTCAACATGTTTTCCCTTTTCAGATTTGCTTGTGGATCACACAATCATTTAAATCTGTAAGTGCCAACGAATGTATTTCTCAAAGTACCATAAATTACATTATATGGCTACAGTTATGATTATTCATTTACCAGCCATACCTCCACTAACCACATTATGTGGTGATATGAATCATGCCACAGTGGAGCCATCTCATGTTGGTGAGGGTATGCACACTGAAAATGATGYGCACTGTACTTAGTTCTCAGTGTGAAGACGCTAGACAGGGATTTTCAAGGAAATTCCCCTTATTAGCAGCCAACTGTCCCTGTTGGTTGAACAGGCTTTAATTGACACTTCCACTGGGCGACTGTTTCTTTTGCTTAGTTTCTTGGTAAAATTTACTTTTTTTTGTTGAGTTTATTAATAATAGCAGCATCTGCAAGCAACTCAGAAAACACTATTCCGGCATCTCTGCACAAAGGACCAATCAGACTAATGTTATCAGCTTAAGAAAAAAAAGGTCCCTAAGCCTTGGGAGGAGAAAATGTGTACAACTAAGGAAGTACTGGGAAAAGAACTCTATTAAAGGGTGAAAATAAAATTAGCACTAGTCTTGAATAAAAACGTTATAGAGGGTAATCTGCTTTTCCTTTAAGATGTTGTCTTGATGGAGAACGCACTGATAAATGGGTTTATCCATTCTCCAGAAGCAACCACTGAGTAAATGAGCTCAGAATCCCTCTTTTTACGTCTCCAACTTAAAAGCTACGTCTGTGAGCAAAGCACTCTTGGGAAGTCTTGCTTAATTTACTGCCAGTTAGCACACTTCTGATCGCTGAGTCGGGTGTTGAGGAGCTAACACTTCAGCAAAGACCTGTCCTCCCTCTTCCCCAGGCTCAGTGCCAGTGGCAGGCTGCTGCCCACCTGGCTTCCAGCCTCTCCTCCCTCTCTAGTTGGAGAGTTTTGTTTTGTGTAGCTGTGCTGCGTGAGGCCGGGGTGTGCTGGTGCTCGAGTTCAGGTTGCCTCCTCTGTGCTTGGACTCGTTCCTACATGGTGCRTATAGCTGTGAGGATGCAGGGCGTGCTCCTGTGGGTCAGGTCGCTGCATCACGTTGCTGCATTAAACTGCTCTGTTTCTTCTCTCTGTGTGTAGTCCTGGCAGAAAAGGCTCCTCGTTCCTAGGCAGAATCACAGCAATAACACCAGCAAACTCCAAAGCCACATGCGTTAATCCCAAACACTAATACGTTTGCCCAACTGCCTGTGCACACTAGCCAAAGGCAATAATTGACAAAAAAAAGTGGTTTGTGGTTTTTTTGGTTTTTTTTTTTTGGTTGTTGTTTTGGGGGTTTTTTTTGTGTTTTTTTTTTTGTTTTGTTTTGTTTTTATTTTCACTCATGTCACCGTTGCCAAACTGCTGTGCCCTGTACTGTCATATTCTTCCAGTTAAGTAGTGAGCTTTGATCCTTGCTTTGCCTCCTGGCTTCAGTAGCTTCTTGAGCGGGGGGGAAAATACAACATTCTGCTTTTGAAAAATATTTCTCTGAACCCACGCTCTTTGGGCAATGAAATAGAAACTCTTCTGTAAGATATTCACTGCTGAGGAGAAACTTGTATGTTGGCAGAGTTGCAGAAATGAGTGCCTGCCTTTGCTATAGCTCTTTCCATAGATAAAGGGGTTCGGCTATGTATGTATTATGTGTGAAAGAATATATAGATCAAAGAAAGTGTTCATACTTCTGATCTCAAATTGAATTCAAATAATTTGAGGACTGATAACAAACCCCCACCTGCAAATTTTTAACTAAACCTGAGCTTCCATTTCTTTCCAAGTTTTTGGAGTTTTTTTGTTGCATGAAAGGCTGCTCAGTCGTCTTATCATAGCAAATTCCTAATTCTAATCTGGATTGTAGTCTGTAGCAATCTATTATTATGGTAGGAATCAGGTCCTCTGTGTGTATGGCAAGGATAGGAAGTTTATTTTTTCTGCTTTATGGTGCTTCAGGCATTTAATTTTGTTGTGATTCAAAAGACAGACGTGCGCAGTTTAAGTTCACTGTATAGTCAATGGAAAGAAATGCTTGTCTCTGGGAGGAGGAAGGGGTGAAACAACCTGTTGTGATTCGGCACACTTCAGTGTGGTCCCATCCAGGTCATGCGTGAAAGTTCCTGTAATTCTGCTGGAGAGCACGGTGGCCAAATTGCTCGGGGCTGCCAGGCAGCCCAACGTAGTCCTCTAGGCAGAGCCTACAGCCCGCTATGGTTGATCCACACCCTGCTTTGGCAGTTTAAATTGGACTTGAGACAAACATTGTCATATATCCTTTCAAAGGAGTAAATGCTGTTTGAAATAAAGATGAGCTTTCTCGTGAATTTGTGACATTTAGGTTTCAAGTATATTGAGAAACAAATTGAACATGTTGGAAGTAATGAAAAACAGAAGGGGAATGTAAGCATTTCCTAACTGCTAGTGGCAGACTCTGGGCCTGACACTAAAACTCAGTCTTTGCTATTGGACTATTACCTGCTGAATATGCAAGGAGATATGGAAGACCTTCCCATGCTAAAAAAGCAGCCCAGGAGAAAGAATCGGATTTTTTCCCCATTATAAACAGCAGAAAAGAAATATTGCTGTAAAGGGAAAATCCATGACAGGGCCGTAAAATAAAACATACTGCAAAGGGATAGCGTGAGCTTCTGAGGATCCAGAAGAAAAAAGCATTTACAGCCATCTCGGACTGAGGGAATGAAAGAAAAGACTGGATTCTTTGCAGTCAGCCTGGCATAAAGCTGAGAAGCTTAGCAAACTGGATATTATGGAACAAATTCTAAATTTTTTTTCCAGGACAATATAAGAACCATCTTAACATTCCAGTGGTTGGAAATATTCTTCTGCTTGTAAGGGATTTCCCTGCTCCTTCTTAAAACAAAAACAAAGAAACAAGTCATAGAGCTTCTATCTTCTCTAAGCTTGAGTAGTGTTTTTTCTTTTTAATTATGTGGCATGATAATAGTATCTGAAATTTTAATTAAAGCTTGCAGTTAACATCAAAAAGATCAATACTCTTCTGTAGAAAATGTGTCCTTTTCATACTCTTTCAGTGTGGCATCATGTCCTATGGAGGAGTTTGATCTATATCTAGGTGTTCTCAATTTTCTTTTCTGTATCTTATGCTAAAAGATGCTAATCAGTAGGATTTTGCATGTGCTTGGATCAAAAAATGTTCATCAACCTTTTTAAATCCAGTTTGTATGCTATACGCTGTATTTCTGGGTTCAATGGAAAGGGTTTCAATGCTATTTATATGCAAACAAAACTTCATTATCCAATGTAAATTGGTAGTTGAGCTACTGTGAGCACAGAATCAATGCCGGTAATACGGATGCTGAGGATCACTTTGGCAGCGGCTGGGGGGCTCCGTGCTGTTTGGAGTCCAGCAGGAGGAAGCATTGAGCTGACTTGTTTTGACGTGGCTGAGGTGAAATTAGCGCTAATACGCAAAGACTTGCATTGGCTTCTGCAGAACAGGAGCTAATTACTCATGTGTCTGCACTGCAGACATTGCTGTGGTGTCTCAGATGCCTCTGCACCACCTTGACCAGTGTTGGTGTTAAGAAGAGGCTTATTTGYGTGTGCCAGGACTGTCCTGGTTCAGCACACTTACATTGTCATGATGAGGCTGGTAAATCTCTTCAGACTCCAGAGTACTGCGGGGTGGAGTGCAGAAATGGGGAGGGAGCGCAGGTGCAGCAGGACTTATGATACCCAGTAGAGCAGAGACATCATGAGAAACACAGCACAACTTCCAGGCGGCAGTTCAGAGAGGTGTTGGTGTTAAACGAATTGAACTGGATGTCTCTCAGCACAGCACGTGAGTGTTGCAAAAGGCAAAGTTAAATAGAAAGTACTATTGTTGCCCAAATGATGGAAGTGTTCTTTGCTCACGTCCCCTACAACAGGGGGTTGTACTAGACATAGGAGTACTGAGAACCCTTTTGACTAGTGTTCAGTGCTCATAAAAATGAACATGGAGGAGAACAAAGAAAGCCACAGCTTAACTCAAAAATAACTATAATTTGGTGCAAGATTCATGCCTGCAGAATTAAGTTCTCCCCTACCAAAGCCATATAGATAGATATATATATGTGTGTGTGTGTTCTCTCACTCGAATGTTTTTTTTCAACAATGTACTGAGTAAGAAACACTGTTAAAAAAATACCAATACTATTGAAAGCTTCTTCCAGATGTCACAAGACAATTTTTTAACAGAGATTTTGAGATTAACTCGTACACGGTCCTATACCTCCAAAGTATAGGTGTTCTGCAATACCACACTGCTGTTCTCGGTTCTTTTTGCTTTTATGCAATGATGTAAACATATATCAAAAATATATTGAGAATGCAGCCCCCCCTGCTACACATTCCCCAGAATCTTACAACTGAGCAGTCTGCTCCGGGTGCCTTTGAAGTGGACACAGCATCAGAAGACGGTTAAAATAAAAAATAAAAATTGTTTCTGGGATGATGCTAACTCAGAATGAAGAACACACATGGCAGATAAAAGTAGTAAAACTGAAAACAAAGTCTAACAAAAATGCATTCAGGCGAGAGTTGYAGACAGTAGTACTTGTCTCCATGTCAAAGTGATGTCTTCCCATAGCTGACTGAAATTCTGATGAAGCCTTGATAGAAAGAGTTGATGAGTTTSAGAAATGGTCTGGGAAGAAACAGGGAGCTCAGAAGAAGTCCTCTGAATTCAGGGGAGGCCTGAGTGAAGTTAAAGTCCTCAATATTATCACAGCTGTCTAATAACAGCAAAAGGTCAGAGCAATATAGTAATTACTCAAACTTAGAATTGCTTTTTCCCATTGGAAAATAACTTTAACCAGCTTTAAGTCAGTCATGAATAAAACATACTGGCCCGAATCTATTACCTTAAGCATCTCCAGGTAGGTTTCGAAGAACTAGGGACATAATGTATATTTACTTGCTTGATGAAAACCTACTCATCACTGATAAATCCTCATGGCCTAATTAGGATGCCTGATATATTTTGATGCTTGATGTATTTCCTCTTGCATACACTTAAATGGGTCAAATCTTGAACTCGGTTACACCAGTATGAATGCACAATGAAATGGATGGTTTCAACTGCTTATTCTAATCTTTAGCAACGTAGGAAACCAAACAATACAGTCAAACTTTATTATTTTTCTTAATTAAGTAAAATAATATAAGGAAACATCTATAGAAAACTTTCTGAAAGTTTTTAGTTATTAGTTCTCTTCTGCCAATAATCTTAAAAATCAAATTTCCTTTCCAGTAAAGCGAATTTGGCTTTCGTATTGATTCTATAGCTATCTGTTTAGATTTTTTGATTACTGAAATTCCTACCTAATGTCTGTTCAGCAGTTTTTGCAAGTTAACATAATCTGAGTTTGACTTGCAGCAGTTATAAAATCTGCTTGCTACACATTCATTCTTAATTTTGTGAATGAAGTGTAGTTACTTGCCCTGCATTCAAATACTCTGTGTGTGTGCACGGAGTATATATAAAATGAAGATGGTGTTAGGTTGAATTAATGCAAATATTAGAATCAAGACTATGAGTTGGTTGAACATTGCATGTGAATTAACGTGATAGATCTGTTCCTAATCTGTATTTAGGTAAACAGTTTCAAGTGTCTGCTTTCTGTGAGTCGTTGTTTTTTAAGTATTAATGAATGGTTCATTCTGCCACTGTGTATCTTACTGAAAAAACAGCAAAGTTAAATACTTGTTGGTGGTGTTAAAGATGCTAAACTGTTGTTAGAGCTGGCTTTAAAATCATGTTTTTGTTCTCATGAGTCCCCGTTTATYCTATTTCCTTTTAAGATTATTCAAAGGATTTCTTTTGATGCTGCTAGTGTTATCTTGCGACAAAGAACCTCTCCACTAATGCGTGAGGTGACAGTGACTGAACGGCCTTTCAGCCCTACCCAGCCAGTATGACCATGCTGTGAAATCTCACTGYGCGGTATCTCTACGGCAGTGGTGATGGTCAGTGGTCTCAGGCAGTCCCCAAAACGCCTGCCTGAAACACGCATGCAATGTATACAGGAACTGCAATGTTCCCAGCAAATACAAGTATCTGTATGTGGAAAAAGATAATTGTATATGTGCCTTACYGGTGTAGTTTCTTGTCTATAACTAGTACATTCAAATTAATGCACTTTGTTCATTATAATTCACCCATACTAATATTAGAATAACACATTAATGGGAAGTTGCAAATGTGTTGTACAGAACTTTAAGACAAAGTGTTAATCTTGATGGGATTAAGAAAAAGCATTAAAATTAATGAAATGATTGCATATCAATCTGCATATGCAAATTAGGATAAATGGTATGCCCAACAATAGTATAAGCAAAAGATTATGATAATAAATTGCGTTATCTGAATTAATGGCTGGCTAACCCCACTTGATAAGGTCATAGTAAGTCCCAGTGCACTTATTACTAAAATTTATCATTCAAGCATGTGTATGCATTTAATTATTGCAGCCTATTTTAACAAGCATAAACTGTGAGAGAAATGGAAAGTTTTCCTGTCCAGCACAAGTCTGTAAAAGAAAACTTTTCTTTGTTCAGAATACTTCAGATCTCAAGAATGGAAGATATGTAGAAAGGTAAATAGATATCTGTCCTTATAATTTGACTTAAGGATTAATAAATAATTCAGTTAACCCTAGCTTCTTACTACTTTATAGGGTTAAAGATTTATGGCTTCCATGGAACACATGAGAGAGTCAGCTAGAATAGCCATGATGAAAGAAGTCATTAAGTTTGCTTTATCCTTATATCTGTATTTGTTGATTTCCCAGCAGCCCAGTCGAGAGACAGGTTTTCTCAAGGCAAAGATGGTTTCTAGCTACGTGCTTATACAGTACCTAGTACAGTAAATAATAAATTTCAGCATGAGCCTTTGAGAAATATTGCATTATAACTAATATTTATATTTAGTGGGTTTTATCTACAGKTCTCAGAAGGTATAAGAAGAGATAATTATTCTGAGACTGCTTTCTGGAAAGGATATCATAATCTTGTTTGAGGTGGACAGTAAAAGATTTCTGTTTTCTTTCCCTCRGTGAAATGGAATTTCATGTTCTCTCTTGTTTTGTCTGAATCACAAGTGCCCGGTGTCTGTAGGCATTCACACAGCTAGTAAGCAGCTAATTTCTCATATATGGACACTTTAGCAGTATTTACTGATGACAATTCTGCTAGGAGTACAAATATGTATATGACACCATGTTCCTAAAAGCCCGTAGATGGATTCACTAGCAGGTGAAGGGAGAGTGTCAGAGCAGAAGATCAGTTGCTATCCAACTGGAACCAAATGAGCACAAAAATGTCTGTGGAAAAAATGTTAGTGGAATATCTCAACTGGAATTTTGTCTGGGCTTGTGAAGCAGTCGTGTTCCCCTTAGTAGCTACTGACTACATRGAGGCCAGTGCCACTGTTTCTCTAAGCCTTTCAGGTAGAGGAAAGCTCATCCACTGCTTAGGGAGATTTAAAAGGGAACTGGAAAAACTTGGCACGTCATTTTAGATATGTCGGGTATTCCCATCACTTCAGAAGGACTGCTGTGAGTCAACAGCCACTGCCCTTACTGTGCTGGCCACAAGCTGAATCGACCAGATCCCTATTACACCCAGAGGAACAGATAATTTGAGGCAACTTTAGCAAGGCAGAAAGTTTGGGAGGCTTTAGTATGTCATTTCTGCAGAAGCACAATAGCCACCCAGCGACGTGATGCCTCGATTCAGAACTATCAAATTAACTTCAGTAAAAACACACTCTAATGAATTAATCATAGGAATACACATCTTACTCCCGGAACAAAACGTGGATGATCCAATTAACCAATTTCTACTAAGGTCTACGATTACTTTATTAGGGCTTTTAAAAATGGTTTCTGCAAAGCAGTATTTACTCCCAGTTTGCTACAGTTATCAGACAGTGCTGTCTAAGACCTGCTGTTGAGGCCTCTGCTGTCCCTTATCTCATTAAGTGTGACATAAACACCTTTGATGAAATGGTGAAGTGCAGCAAATGGAGTAAACTCTTTTTCTACACAGCAGTGCCCTGCTACATGCCTGCACTGATTTGCTGGCCTTTATTGACAGATGATAACATGTTTTGTACGTGTGCCAGCCAAAGATAGCCATTTAGAGCTTCTAAATAATTAAGTATTGATTAATCAACCTAGAAGCATATAGAACATTTTTTTCAAGCTTTTGTCCATTCTTAAAGGTCTTATTTCTGCCAGAGGAAGCAGGGGAAGCACAGACCTTCTGTAACTGTCAGGGGCTTAAAAAATTACAGGTCTGCGCTGCTGTCCCCAGAGAAAACAGCACGGCTGACAGACTGCCATTGAACAAGCATATGTGCCTCTTTGCTTTGCCGTGCTTGTTGTCCGCAGTGTCAGCTGTCAGTGAAGAAAAGCACCTAAATTTCRTAAGTCACAAAGCACTTAGTAAGGGGCTGAAACTCTGAATGTTTTAAGGGTTGGCCGACTTGACTCTAAGGACGGAAACTTGTGGTGGCTTATCTGACTCGCGTCTCTCTTGGYACAATGGGATTCAAAAAGTCTTCGCTTCACAGGTTTGGGGCAGAGTTGTTCAGGAAACAAGTCATCCTGCCTGAAAGCTTTTTGATGTTTTGTTTTGTTTTTGGTTTTTTTTTTTCTTCTTCTCATGTCTCCAATGTGTGGCACATGCATGTGAAAAATAAAACCTACAGGATGTAATAGAGACTCCAGTGAAGATGATGATGATCGTTAAATTATTATTGATGTGTAATCTCAATGAGCTACTCGATTCTCCCCAGCTGGGGAGGATTTCAATAATATTGAGCTAGTTCATTTCTCTTACCCTGAAAACTGCAATTGCCCTATAGACGGTGAATAATTTAAATGTATTGGTGGGTGAGATTCCTCATGTATCACCAATTACTGAAACTACATTTACAGCAGGTGGGTGAGTTTTAACAATATTAGAAAGGATTTTTTTTTAGTGTGAAAAATGCCTCTTTCTTGGTATTTCCATACAGTGTGAAAAATTGAGGGTTCATTTGCCAGGAAACAGTTGGGACATCATGGTTGGAAAGTAGGAACTCCATGGACCTGGAAATGAATAAGGGTTTTATATATCAAGAGCAGGCAGGAAGCAGATGTGCTGGGGGTGCCAGATGTGGCTCATTATTTTAAAAAAAAAAAAAAAAAAAAAAAAAAAAAAAAGCTGGGTGGTGGGTAATTTCTGTTAAGAGGAAGGTTTGGTAGGATGCTTTTTTCTTCCCAATTTCTCAGGTAAGAGAAGTTAAGATTAATAGGTTTGCAGGAATGAGCACCATTTAGAGAACTCTTGTCATATCTCATATTATAGATTCTTAATTTCCTAGTTCACTGGACTTTTCTGTCATGTAAGTGTTGAGTTACTATCAGCAAATGCAGGTAGGAGTTTCCATAAGGAATCTACAAGAATTTAGAAGCACTAATATAGCTTGAATCAAAATGATGATAAAAGCATTGAAAGATGCATCCTTATTTCCATGCATAGTGAATCTGCCTGTTAGTCATACTGAAGATATTTGGAGCATGTGTCCTGGCTACAGCATAGTCCATGTGCTTGCTGCCTTAAGGAATAGCCAAAAGCATGCTTCTGTTTGGGCAGTTACTGGTATCTGTTTACTGGTGTTAAAACAAAGGCAACTTCTTGCCCCTATGGCATAGCAACACATTCTCAAGGACTCTGCGTCATTAAATTGGTGGCTGGTTTATGGTTGCAAGATGCCTGTGTGATTTCAGCTAGACGGGGGAAAAAAAAAGCACACCTACATTTATGTTTGCATTAAAATACAGTTTAACTTGCATTAAAATACAGTTTAACTTGCAAGCTAGTAAACTGAATGTAAATGGCTTGTGTGTGGCAGCAGTTCTGAGTGCCATGTGGCATGGCAGCCCTCCTTTCCCCCCGCCGGCAAAAACAAGCAAGATTAYGGTTCTGCTGGTATGTGGCGAGCCCCCCAGCGAAGTGAAACCCTAGTGTGGCTGTGCTGCTAGCAATAACCAGGCAATTTTTGTTGACAGGGTTTGTAGCTAACACTTCTGTAAGGCAAAAAGCAAAACATTTTTTCTGTGATACTGCACACAGAGGAGACAGCCTTTTGTTAGCCACAAATGCCAACTGAAAGTGTCTTAAAACCACAGGTCATCCTGTCTTGAATTTAAGAGAATAATGGAAAATATGCCAGGGTATAAAGCAGCTCTGATAGTGAAATGGTTCAGTATGCCTACCTAGCTGTCTGTCACTTATGGGCAAGCAATTGTTGCAGTATAAAGGCCAGATCATGACTTTGAATTTTCCTAACACTTTTGGTAGTCAAAGAGAAGAAGGAAAGGAAGATTCTCTGTTACGGACCTCAAACATATATAGGATTCTCTGTTATGCTATTTATTGTCTGTTCTAGTTCAGAGTCTATTTGATACCGATATGGGCTAAAAAGTTGTCCAAGTTGTCTGAATGCAAGACAGGTAGCAGATTTCAGAATATCAGAATAAATCTTGATAATCAGGCTTCTAGTCTGCTTCCTATGGTACAAGTTACTCCTGGGGAGATTCCGATTGGACACAGAGGAAAATTTTTCACAATGAGAACAATCAGCCATTGGAATCATCTCCCCAGGGAAGTGGTGGATTCCCCAACATTGGACACTTCTAAGATTCGGCTGGACAGGGTGCTGGGCCATCTTGTCTAGACCGTGTGTTTGCCAAGAAAGGTTGGACCAGATGATCCTTGAGGTCCCTTCCAGCCTGGTATTCTATGAAATTTATTGATAAACATGCAACTGCCTGACAGTCTAAATCCAGCCTTGTTGCATGCTGGCTACTTAGTCAAAAATCATATATGCTCAAAATTCACAAGTAATTGCCAAATCCTTTTTAAAAAAGTGATCATTAATTCCAGTAATAAGCTACATGAAGTATTGTGAAGAGTGAGGAAGGGATTGAATGGCAAAGTTCTTCAAATAAGCTAAGATGTTAATGACCAGTAACATCTGACAAGGAAATTGGCAGTTGTTAGAAATAAATTGAGACTTGCTCTTAAGTGGGTGAAATAGCAAGTATATCAAAGGCTGCATTTTTTCCAGGAGTTTTGTGATTCTTAAAGGACAGTATTGGCTCATTTTGCTTTAAGAGGGTCATGTGTGTTAGAATTATGATTGATTATGTAGGAAGTTAGGAAGGCTAGTGTCCGAAAGTTTTGGTTTTTCCCTTAAATTATAAACTGTTATAAGATTTTTATCTTAAAAAACATTCCTCACTTAGAGCATCACAGTAACAAGAAAAAAACCCATACCCAACATCTTTAAAATTCATACTCTTTATAGGCTGAATGACTGAATGGCCTGGAACCTGTAACTAAAGATGGTGTCTGTCTTTTGTCCAGTTGGTTTGTTCTCCATGGTGTCTGTAAACCTCATGGAATTATGATCGTAAATCAAGTTCTCCACATAAATCTGAACTCTTTCATAGTATCTTTAGCACAAATGCTTTACTACTGAGTTTTCTCTTTGTTGTTTCAGGCTCTGTTTTTGTTTGTCTCTCCTGCCGACAGCCATAGTTTTCATTGATATTGACTCAATTTCTGATTCCTCCCCCCCCCCCCCCCCCCGCCCCCCTAGTTAATTTTGTTTGTGTTCCTAATCACTCTTACTTGGTTCCTTGTCAACAACTGAAGTTGTTTGATGATATTCAAGTTGAAGTTTCCTTGGAAAACAAGGCATTAGAGCAATTATAGGGTCATAACTTACATGAAGAGTTTGATGCTACTTAAACCAAGCTGTATTTTAGCAAAACTGTCTCCTGTTCTATCGTATGATAAAGATCACACTATCTTCTGTGGCTGTCATACCTTCTTGACCCTTTACTCACCATTTGAGGGTAGTTGAGAAAAAAGATACTCAGTAAACTTGCTGTCATCGAACTCTCTGTTTTCTGGTACCATAAAGGGAGCTTCTGGGACCTATGACAACTAACAATTTCTGTCTACACATCTAAAAACTGGCAATGGTGCTTGATAAACAGGAAGAATTTAAAAGCCACATTCCTTTCTTTATGCGAGTGGAAAGTAAGTATGAGAAAGTAACCCTGCTTAAGATCTCTAACTGATCTGAATTTAGACCAGTGCAAGGATAGCAGAGTTGTCGTCTTTGTGCTGAGGTACATGTTTGGTTTTAATCTCTTACATTTGACTTGTATCGTTTTTATTATTCCTTCATCTTAAGGAACTTTACGGGAGACGGTAACTGAGGAAGACTACCAATGAACAAGAATGAGGAGGGAAAAGAAGGATCAAGCCTCAGATAAAGACTGCAGAATATGTAKAAACAAATCAAAACCCTCTTCTTTTGTCATGAGTTTTTCCTCCATCCTAAGTTTGAGAAAAAAGTCTTTTAGTCTTTGGGGACTATTCATTACAGCCTATATTCTTAATTTGCAGTGACTGAAACTTGGGGTGGAACGGTCGATTTTCGTGCCAGGTGAGAAACCCTTCAAAATCAAGAAAATCAACAATAGTAATACTTTAAGAAAACTCAATATATCCATGAGCCATTCGCTAGGTACTAGGAAGCTGCATTTTGGACCAGTAGTGAGAAGTAGAGACCAGTTCCCGAAGAATACTTGCTGGCAAACTTTTTTCCTTCTCTATTCTACCACGAAGAAAAAAATACTGGCTTGTATGATGAAAAGAAGAGTTATATGAATCTTCATAACCTCTTTTTCCAACACTATTCTAAGGTGATTGGCTGGAAATTTCTTGTCATGAGTACATGTCTAGGCTTGAATTTTCATGAGCAGTCTATGCTACTGATCTTGAGCTCAGTGAAAGGGTTTTCATTAATAAGAACGCAGACATGGGGAGTGTGGCCACCATGGGATAAATGCCGAGGCATTAGTATTTTCCTTGGTGATCACAGATACTTGATAGAACAGGAAATGTACCACTTGAAATAGACCAAAAAAAAAAAAAAATACCCACATTCTTGTCTGACAGCTCTTTATACCATTCTTTACCACAGCATGATTTATTTGTGCTAAACTAAGGAATATGCAATTTTATTTGGTTATAAAAATGAAATATGCATCTTTGATCTGTTACCTGGATATAGATTTCCTTATAATGTATTAAAATACTTGATACTCTTTCTTTTTTAAAGTATTTCAGATACAAAACCCAATAATGGCATTATAACCATTGCATAAAGAAAATTAATTCAAGATTAATAGAGAAATCCAAAGGAAAACTGAGTAACATAGATGTATAAAAAAATAATTGTGTATTGATTTTTTTTTTTAACCTCTGATTTAAATACACCATCTTGCCACCGTAAAGCTTCAGCAGAAGTATGTGTGTGTTTAGTTTGGTTATTTATAAGAAATAAATAACTTTTCAAGAAATGTTGAGGATTAGGAAAATAAATTTTAAAAATAAAATCAGCTCAGGATTTTATCCTAAGACTGAGATTTTTATAAACTTAACATACAGGGGATGGTGGGGGAGGGACTCCTAACAAAGAGCTATTAATCTACTTCTCTCTTTTAAAGTTTTGGGGAGAAGCAAAAACATCTTCAGGCTGTTCTTAGTGGCACTTCCAACTTATTCAGAATGAGGTTGTGTTGAAATTCTCACTGTGCCACTAGATAAGGGCTATTTGAGAGCTACCTGGCTTTTTATGTGTCTTCCACAATGGTTTCGGTAGTTAAAACTTGGTAAGCAAAGCTGTACAGATGATACACGCAGAATACGAAGAGACTTGCTCTCATCTCAGCATTGGTTCAGCCAGGCTAAAAGGATGAAAAATGTTGGAAGTTGGCAGTTGTGCATGTAATAAAGATGATTTCCAAATAAGAAATTGCAACTTCAAAAAGAAAAGTACCTAGGGAGTTAGGTACGTCTCTCAAAATCAGACCCAGTCTGCATCTTTCCTACCCTGATTTTTTTTTCCATGTAGAAGCAGACTATACAATAGCAAAGAAAATGTATTTCTGTGACAGTCTTAAAAGATTATAATGTACTTGTAAAGAGATTATATGTTTAGAAGTTTTTTGCTGTTACAAACAAGCTCGAGTCATAGAGATGACTCGAATCAATACTGAGGACTGAGTCTCCGCTCTCTAATGCTAATTTTGTATCAGTGTGAGAATATTGATTTCTGAAAAAGTTGGAAGGCTATGTCATTGCAGCAGCGGAGAATTATGTGTAATCTTTTAAGTTTGGTTCTGTATTTTATTTTTTTCAAATCTGGAGTGTAAAAGTTGGTCTTGTGATGGATACTCTTGTGCCCGCTCAGTCTGATGCTTTCTGTACGTATGTAGCAGTGAAAAAGAGATGTCAGCTCTGAAAGATCAGTGGATCTGCTCCCCAAAGAGGCCAGACAATGTATTGTCCTCTTCAGTGAGCATAGATCAATCAAGTAGCTCTTTCTCATTGAAAAGCAGTTCTTCTGGTGTGCCTCGTCACTCCTGTGTGATGATGCCATGGCTGCCTTTCTTTCAGGCAGAAGTCCAGTCGAATTTCCATACGTCTATTGAGTAGATCTACAGAGATGATCCATTGTATTTTTTTAAATGTGTTTTACATTTAAACAAAAACTAGGGGGTTGACGGTCTATTTCTTGTATTTACTTTTTTTACCAACATCTCTTATAACTTTAAAATGCCTGTAAAATTCCTGTGTGACTTCAGTTTTATAAAAATATTTTCATCATGCAAACCAGGAGCTAGCATTTTATTTGATATTTTGAAAATGTTTATACAGAACCAGTACGGTTGCCCTTGCTAGTCAACTGAGGCAAAGTTGTAGCTAAAGAATGCTTATACAGTTCTTTTCTTCTGCATATGGGTGGATGGGAAATTCTGGTAATGCTTCTAACCAGTTGCACAGAATCAGCTTAATTTTCAACTTCATTTTCCTTCTGCTTAGTCTTCACTTCTCCAATATCCCAGCAGGTATTTCATATTTACAGTCCAACCAAACAACTGGGTTTATTCAAATCTTTCTACATAGCAGACATAAAATGAAATTATTTTCATCCTTCAGCAGTTCCAGTCTTTCAATAGTGTCATAGCAATAGAAATGGGGCACTTGCACTTTACTATTCAGTAAAGGCTAACTAAGTGTGTTTGAAGTACTCCAAGGTTGAGTGACCTTCAATGACTTATGTGTGTAGATTATCAAACATCATAGCTGAACTAACAGACCATGAACAGTGTCCGATTCCTTTCAGGCTAAATAGTGCAGATAATCATAATTATTCTGGGTGCCAGGGTCAAAAGAACTGCTCATCACTTTTCTGGCTTACTGAAGAATCTTTTAAAGTACTGAATGATACATCATCGCTGTCAGTGTGTTATAAAGGAATTAAGTGAAGCAAGTTCTAGAAGAGATTTTTGACAGCACATATCTGATATGTCTCTGTCCTTTCATTCATATCTCTTCCATTTTTTAATGCAGATTACAAGTCTGTCACTCAGATGCTTTATTTTGTAGTGAGCTAGTTTTCATCTCTAGTGGAATTTTCTCCATTAATCTAAATGGACAGTTTAAGAAGTGGTTAATTAATGCATGAGGTCTGTTCACTGTAGGTGAACAACACTGCCTCATTTTCCAATTTATGGAAAAAATGGGTACAACATGTTAATTATATTTTTTACATCAGATTCTAGTTTCTAAAAGTATTACTAAGCAGCTTGTGTCAGGAGAGTTCCTTACCTATAGCCTGCTTTGCATGCAATTTCATACCAGCTTACAGTAGCAAGAATTGATATAACTTGTGATAACACATTGGGCAGACATTTTCTGGTGGATCAGAATTAATTGGAGTACACCAGAAAAATAATACCTTCTAAGGTCTTATTTATTGTTTCTAAAGTCTCCTTAGTATGTTACCAAGATGCTTCAAAAGAATGTATATGTAGTTTTATATACATATGTATATAAAGCTATATATACACACAAGACTGTCAGACCCCATGTAAGTATATGAAGAAATTGACATTTTAAGACCTTCCTAAGTTTAATATAGAAAGTTTAGAATGGAGTCCTTAATTAAATGTACTACAGCAATGGTTTGGAAGAAGAGGGATGGTTATAAAACAGAAGAAAGAAGGATAAAGTCTAGAGCAGCAATAAAATGTTACGCTCCTGCCAAATGAAAATTTGGAAGCATGGGTGAAATCACAAACTGACTGACCAATTCTTTTTATGTGTATTCTCTGCCTCCTGAGTTGTGGCATGAGTACAATGGAATCAAGGTATGTGAAACTGAGCAAAAATACCTCTGGCAAACCTTAAAAAAAAAAAAAAAAAAAAAAAAAAAAAAAAAAACCCACACAAAAAAAAAACCCACTTAAATCAACGTTTAGGTGAATGTACATGTACTTAAATTAGTAACTAAGAGCATTAAGTTTGTAGTTTGTAGGAACTAAAATTGTAAAAGAAATAATCATGAGTCTAAAGGCAGAAATAGAGCAGAAGATAACAGCTATGTGTACAGAAGGAATCATAAGGTATTTTGCTTGCACATCTGGATAATGCATGCTACAATCCTTGATAAACTGACTGCAAAAGATTATTGTTCTTCTGAATGAATAAATTATATCATGTTATGTTTACAGCTCTATTTTTAAGAACATAACATGCCACCAATTTGTTCAGTGCATTGCTCTGATGGCATGAAGTGTATCCTGTGAACTCTATTTGAAAATAAAGTTTATAATTAAAATTGGCATTTGTGGGCCTCCAGCTGGTGAATGCTGTTTTGCTGACGTGTGACATCACTCTTGACACCCACAGTATGGTAGCTCATTGTCAGACTTTCTGCCAGGTCCTCGCAATGCCAATGCCTCAGATGTTGCAATCTCTACAAAATGGTGCCCGACAGCAGGAGGCTTGCAAAGGCTTTATTTCACTGTTTATGCAGAAAAGGCTTTTCCTCACTCTGAGAATAATCTTCCTATTTTATTAAGCAATGAAGTTGACTTTCAGTTCCGTGCGGAAGTTAACCAGTCTCCTGTAGCAACAGTGGTAGCTGCCTTTCTAGAAGGGCCTGCATGTCACCGCAGGGGAAAGTGATTAGGCACTGTAGCATAATGATGGTGCGTTAGCGTTGTCCGTAGACAACACACTATTAATGACAGTGGGTCAGGTTCTCTTGTCTGATCTGGCTTGCTGATGGCTCTACTTTGTTGTAAAGGGACCAGATTATTTTGGCCTAATGAGTGTCGGGTGCGTGCAAGGAAATGCCGTAAGCAAGACAGAATTTGTTTCTGCACGTGTGTTCTCCTGCTAGCGGACACATGAAAAGTTTATTGCAGAAATGAGATGAGAGTCTAAAAATGAGACAAAGCTTCCCAAGCAATATGAGATTCCATTTTTGCTCAGTCTTAAGTGGAAGAAAAACATTTTTTAAATGCTGTATAGTTTTTTGTAGTTTCAGGTAACTTAAACCTATGTTATAACTCCAGCTTTATTTTAGCAAGATTTCAGAACAAATTTTAAGGGTTCTATTTCAAACACTGGTAATAACCCAGCATTAAGCTTATTTGTTCGGTGGGTGACAGTGGTACAGCTCCTTCCTATTCCCTATTAAATTAGGATGAAGAAAGACAGTTCGTGCATCATAGTTCTTACAGTGTAAGTTGTTGTTGATCAGCTCTGAACACAAAGGGTTGTCCTGCTCTTCGCAAAATAGCTTTACACTAATCTTTTCTAGCTTATATTGACAAACATTAAGTAAAAATATGAAATAGCAAGCTTTGGATAATTATAATGTTGCTGTTTAAATAGTATTTCTGCACCCTTAGTGAACTCTTCTGGATATGGAGTTTTTCACCTTCATAAAGCTATCCTTGAAGCAGGTAATAACAAAATTACCCACCCCACACACTGTAATATTATTAAGTGACAATGTAAGTCTCACCAGAAGGGGAAAAAAAGTCACAGAAAAGACCACCTGTTATTGTAAGTTCTACTAACTTCTTAATGCCTTTAGTTGTGCCCTGATACAAATGTGAAAAATGAGATAATTACACCAGCTTGAAGGCTCACAGTGTAAATAAATGTGTAATGATTAGCTGGGTTCTTAGAGTTAGAAAGAACAATGTCAAGAGCTATTTTATAGGCTAATATTTTTTAAGTAACTTATTTATGTAAAGCAAGCACACAGCAGAAATCAATTCTGGCACATTAACTGTTTCAAAATACTGTGTTTGTGATGGTGGGGGGGGGAAGGGAAATTAGTGAACTTTAATTTGAGGGATCAAATCTTTTAGCTGGAAAGCTATGAAACATCTCTACTCACTGTAGGCAGCACACATACCTGAAGACAGTCAGATCACTGGGTACCCAGGCTAGTTAGGTGCAGTTTGCCACCTCCCTCAGCTTGCCACTCAACTCTGACAGCCTGCAAATGCACCAGGGGCTTAGCAATATATAATGCTATCATTGCTGAAGCAACTAGAAGAGATAAGATGATGAAATGAAAAGCAATGTTATGCAAGCTTTTTCTTATTTACATCACGTTGAGTCAGGTTAGAAATTCTTATGTAGATATAAGAGGGAAGGTGCAGAATTTGAGATTATAGGCAAGTATCCTAAACACATTCCCGTTCAAGTGAAGGGCCAAGGAAAGAAGAAAGAAAGGAAAAAAAAAAAAGAAAAATAAAACTCCTGAGTTTTTCCCCTACCTTTACAAATGACTACGTCGGTCCATGCTCTATACTGCAGAGTTAAATTGTGGGACTAAAGTGGAGGATGTCTAGTAGAAATGAATGAAACACCACCAGTGCAGAAGGCCTGAAGAGAGGGTAAGCTTGTCTTTTGGAACACTTCATGTTTTTATTTGTTGCTGCCCTGTCATGGCTCCTGATGCTTTAAGGATGTTGAGGAGATTCCTCAGGTCCTCTGGACAATCCTGCAGCCTGGTACTGACTAGGAAAGGTTTACTCCTTCAGCAAGCATTAGAAGCAATTGAGATTCACTGATTCAATATATAGGTTAACACTTACACTTTGGCAAATCGAATCATATCGGTGTGATGTCTTCCTTGCTCTTTGCCCCTGGTAGGCAGTACCTTCTTCATCAAAATAAGTAGTGTTTTCTGAAGAAAATAACTTTCCTTAAAGATAAATTCTATTGAAATTTAGAAACTTTTGGGAAAAGACCTTTTCTGGAGAAAGACAGCACTTCTTCAAAACAAACATTTAAATTTTCCCCCTTTCCTCAGCTAGAGAAAAAGTGTGAAATTAATCATTCCTCTCCCCTCCCTCCTTCAAATCAAGCTGTATTACAGTCAGAATACATTGGAAATGGTGAAGTGTTTACCAGAACAAATAAAAGCAAAACAGCATGCATTTCTCTTAAATTAAAAAAAAAAAAAAAAAAAAAAANAAAAAAAAAAAAAAAAAAAAAAAAAATCTTGTTCTGCTACTACTTCTCTGGGACACTTAATCTTAATGATATTGACATAAGCCTTCTATATTTGAAATGAAAATTAGTGACCCCATTAGAAATAAAACTGCTATATTCATTAGAAGTTGCATGTGTCAAATAAAAATGAAGCTTTCTCTCTGGAGTGTTGTTTGTTTTCCATAACTATAAACAAAGAATGGCATAAGGCCCTCTGTCTTTTGTTGATTTTTGGAAAACTTACCCTGGTGACTATAATCATTAATTAGACTCCAATAAAAGGTACTTAAATTGTTTTTAAAAAGAAGTTGCACTTTGTTGACTTGAATTAAGCTTACATAAGCTTGTACACATGGGGACCTTCAAGAGAAAAGTGAATTTGCTAACGTGGCAATTTTTCCTCAAATTCACATAGCACTAATCAAAATGACATTGATTTGCTTAGATTAGCAGCTGACACCTGAAACTTCCTTCCTTGAGCTACTTGGGAGCGTTAAGTTTTCTTGATGAAAAGCTAGCAATTGGCTTTTCATAGCCAAGTATCTGCATCACAACAACTACAAAGCTAATCCTTCAACCACTAGTCTGGCCAGCAGCAGTAATGTTTCTTTTCCAAACCTGATGCAGGGTAGAGTAATGTCTGCTGGACTGTTGGACGTTAGAAGACAGTCCTGTGTCTTTAATCTGTGCTGCGCTTTCTTATTTCAGCTTCTTCCTCTATATCCCAAGCACTGTTTCATGCTTGAAAAGAATACAGCTGCAATATAACTGGATTTCATCCTTTCCTGAAATACAGAGAAGCAGGGAACAGAAATCTAGAAATGTAAACCTCCTGATTGCAGAAAAGAAAATTCTGTGAAAGAGATTCCAGCCTAAAGACTCTATACTACATCCCTTTCAAGTCACGGTAAAAGGCTAATTTTTAAATTATATGTAGAGAGTTGTCAGTAACGGAGGCTGAGCTAGAAGAAATGGAAGTGTAAAACATGTCTAAACGAGCCTTTTTGTTCTCTTGCTAGCCAGATCAGAAAATATCCTGTAAGTACATCTCTGAAGTATATATTCTATACCCAAGATGCAGAAATATTCCCTTTGGTTACTACAGTGTAAACTGAGAGCACTGGAAAATGTGGGAAGAAGTCATCTTAGCAAGGTACAAAGCAAATTTGCTGGCATTGCTTGGTTTGCATCAAGAGAAATGGCTTGGTAGTACAAAGCATAAATAATGCAGGTAAGAAACTGGCATCACTTGAGCTCAATGAGAACTCAAAGAGCTGGTAAAGTATTCTTGAAACTTATGAGCTTTCTATAAGCCCATAACCTTTCAAAAAAAAAAAAAAAAAAAACCTTGCTCTTGCACAAAAAACCAAAGGTGCTACAAGCTGATTCTTGTTTCAGCTAAAAGGGCTTTATCTTGTTCAGTTGCTGGCATGGCACAGCATTAGAAGCAATCTTCTCTTGGCATCTAATCATAATATAATTTCAATTGTCTGTCTGCTCTTCTTCCGCTCAGCTTTGTGTGACAGTGTTTTATGCTAGGAAGTTTGGGTTATCAGAATAGAGCACGGAGCTTCTGCAGGACAAATCCATCGTAATTTCAGAGGTTTACATTGGGTAAGTTCAAAATCTGCCATGTGCCTTGTTTAATTAAATGAGAAACTTGTAGGAAACACATGGCTAGTGCCCCCAGAGGTGCCTTTTCAATTTCCCAATCAAAGCTGATGAAATTAGAATTGGCTATCAAATCCTTCTTGCAAACTTGCATCATTCTTTGCTAATTTCCTTCTAGTGGCCCCTTGAGAGATGCAGATAGTCTCAATGCTGCATATTAAACTTTAATTACTGATTTCTGTTATGAGGGCGAGATAACACTCGGACAGAGATAGCTGCATCATAGCTTGCAAGCTCCTCATGCTGAAAAACACCCATAAAATAAATGAAAAATGAGTCAGCTACCTATCACAAATCTCTGTCAGTGCATGCTGCACCTTCAGCTCCACAGTAGGATGCCAGCTGGTCTTCTATTAACAGTAAATTGTAGATTTTTATTTATTTATAAGTGTCATTAATCTGGTAGGTTGAATGCAATTTGCTTTCCAAAAAAGCATACGGGGCTTAGCATCATCCACACAGACACAATGGGTAGTTTATGGAAAATATCACAACATATAATCCACAACAGCAGTGCTGTTACATGGGGTTTGAATCATTTTACTTATTATATTGCATAAAGGAGGAATTCCTAAATCAACATTGCTTGACTTATTTATTTCTCTTACGGAAAAATCCTATGATTTCAGGCAAACTGCTTATACCACTGCATGCCTGACTTGGAACCACTTTCGATTCTGAGCAGTTATCACACAGGACTTTAGGATTGTGATAACCTTGCTAAATTAAGTGAGAGTAGAGATGTTACTTGAAATGACCATATATCTGCCAGACTGGAGCAGGTATAGGTGGACTTTCAGAAATCGGGCAGCATGTCCCTGCCAGCAGGTGAATGGAGGGGGGAAATGGCAACATTCATGCTAAAATTTTGGGAAGTTTCTGCTAGAATTCTGTAAGTATTCTAACAGGGCGCAGACAAGAGATTTGCGCTTTTATAGAATGAGGGTGGTACAATATTTTCTTTTTAGAATACCTTCCTTCTGCTCTTTCTGTTATCCATCTCCTCTGAATTTGTCTAACTGTGCTACTGCCTACTCCGTTGTTCTCCTGCCTTTCTACTAGACCTGCTTGGACTGTCAGCGTGTTGTGTTTGAACACAGTATATTTTGGCACTTGAAAAGTGCTCTGAGATAATGAAGTCTTACGGTTCTCAGCATGGAGATTTTTCCATATACTCAATTAGCATAATTTTTCTTCTCTTTGTGCTACTATGTCACTTTTTCTGCTTATCTGAATAAATGGGATTTCAGAGGAAAATCCTGTCCTTACAGGGAAACTCTGACAGCCTGGCACTTACTTTGTATTGCAGGGAAATAACTTCAGATGGCTCGGCTGCTTTGGGCTGGTGAAGGGTCTGCTGGGCTGTAGAAACCATCAGGTACGTTAAAGACGGGTATTGTACAGTATGCTTGGCTGCCATGGGAAAACGGAAAGGAAACTACAGGACCAGTGCTGTGCCAATATTCTCTGGTTTAAGACCCTCACTCATTTCGTTAGTTATTAGGGCCTGTGCATGTGCAGGAGCGTTAAAGCGAATGTATCATTCTGGGAGTCTGGGTGGGGAGTCATCTGTTTGCTTAGACGTTTTCAAAGTCAACGTGTGAGACTGGCATAGCATTTCACTAGATTACAGTGCAGCGTATGTGATAAGCAGCAACAAGAAATACAAATCTCATATCTCTTACAAGCAGATGCAAATAGCTGAAAGTATGATCATCTTCTGTAGTTGTTATATTTAAAAAAAATATTAGCCGCTTCATTTTCATGGCTCAGTCCACAACAAACCAGTGTCCTACTGACCATCTGCTTCGAAGTCCTTTGTTCTGACTTTCTATGTTGCCTTCTGTTTAATGGGATGTTAGATTGTGGGGGTTTTTGTGGTGGTGTTTTTTCTGGACATCTGAGTAAGGCTTGAGTTTATTTCTAAATTGCTGTTTATTTAGACTATTTAATAAATTGTTTCATATTTTTAACATCGACATTTTTGGTGCTATGGGTACTGGTTAAACTTAGAAAAAACAGGTTTAGAACTTTAATTAAAAGTAGATGTGGGTGCATAGTTTTAAAAATAACAAAATACTGCTAAAACAAATGTGTATTTTTATACATCAAACTAGTAGGTTTTCAATTTGCTAAATATGCTATATGTTTGCTTTTAATTGTATAACCCCAAATATCACACTTGTATTCATTAAAATGTATTATTTCACTCACTCAAAGAAATTCTTCTAAGTATCCCCAGTAAATATTCACTGTTGTGGACTATGAAACTAATTATCTCCTTAAAGCTAATGCTTTCATCATTCATTATATACTAAGCAGGCAAAGTGAATTTCAGTATATTTCCTGGTCTGCCTCTCAATTATTTTTTTTTTCTTTTAAGCCAATTCAAGTTTACCCAACTAAAGTATACCAGAAAAGTAAGTCACCAAAATGTAGGGAGTGTTTTATAATGGGCTGGTTTTATTTATGTACTGGCAGGGGGGAAAGAAGCCATTCAAACCAGCAAAATACTCGTGAAGTTGAACAGCAGACTATTCATAACTGAATCATAATGCACTGTAGAAGTGGGAGCTTGGATCGTCCCCCGGTTTAGGGGACACTGTCAATCCAAACGTCAATCTGAGCTGCAGGCAGGGAGCGCGAAGCTGCTTCAGATAGTGCGGACCCAGCAGTTGCCTGTCTCTCGTCTCGTTCTTCCTGCTACTGTGTGAAGACTCACAAAACTAAAACAAAGAACCTGACTAAGGTCTTAAGTTCAGGAACAGATTGAAGCACATACCTGGCCTGATGTTTGTGTGTCCTACTGCAAGCCAGGTTCCAATTTAATGCAAAAAATGTGCTAGCATGCTATTTCCTCCAGTTTGGCTGAATTTACGCTTTTTTACTACAGTCAATAGCCATCTGGTCAGATTGTTTTGGTATTTTGCTCTGAGTTTAGACCAGCTTCAAATCTACTTAAGAGTTGTTCCTCATTCTGCTCCACAGTGAACAATGTACCCATACTTGAAAAGCATCGCCAATACTACAGATTGCTTTTAAAGCAAACATTTTTTTCAAGCGTTTGTAATGGGTTTGTAATACCTAGAGGTCATGTTACACTTACGCTAAATGAAAAGGTGAAGACACAATAGTATTACATTAAGTATATTTCACAAMTATATTATTATACTTGTTTCATGTATTCTGAGACTCCTGTTTTTTAATTAAATGAATTCCATTTTCAAATTCTGGAGGCTTGCGCAATTTGTTATTTGTGCATTCTCATTGTGGTCAAGTGTGAATTTACTGTTTCTTGGCAGATCAAAGTAGAGATTTATTTGGGGGGGTTATTTTACATGAGTCAGAATCAATGAAACTCCTAACTGTTCATTTTGACATTTTCTAGATTTTCTAATAAGATAGGCATAATTTACAATAGTTTGGGAAATAATATGGCATTTTATTCAACTGTGCTGGTATTCCACAATTTCTCACATTTTCATAAAATGGGCATCTTAAACAGAACTTTGGGTGTTACAGTTAACCATCATTGTATTTCACTTTGGAGGAAAGCTTGCTGTGACTTAGAAACCAGACGCATCTCATTGATCTCTTTAATTAGTAGCATTTGCCTCTTGCAACCTAACTTGCTAGTCTGCTTATCAAAAGTAGGGTTTGGTGCTTACTTTATCCGTGCCTCATTTACAGTCACGCTCAAAAGGGGAAAGTCCATTTTAACTCTAGTTTTCCATTATGGATTCAAGAATGGATTGAAAAGTAGAAAAAATACAGGGCACTAGTGAGAGCTTATGTTACTATTAGCAGTAGTAGTCAGCCATAATGGATCTAACATTCTCCTCGCTCATCTGTTTTGTGCTGACATCTTCAGTAGACTAGCCAGTTTTGAGAGTGTGTAGAAATACTTCATGATCAAAACAGTTCCACTGTTTTTTCCATTTAAAATTTATGAAGTAATCACAGGTCAACATAATGCAACTATGATATTACGATACCATGCGTTGTAACAACAACAACAAAAATCTTATGGATGGATTTAAAGAGATTGAATTAAAGTAAAACCAGCTATTGCCTACGGTCAGGGTTGTGTTAGGTATTCATTGAATGTTCACATCTAATACGCAATCTGGCCACACTTATGTACCATGAAATACTACACGTAATGCTTACAGTTATTGCATTTGTACATTCAAGGAACACCCAAGAAGTAGCGCACAGCTTTTCTTCTGTGGAATCTCTTATGTGAAAAAAAAGACTTCATCATGAGGCAGGACAAGCCCAACCAACATTTGCTCAATGAGTCTTGCACTATGCCCTGAAGTTGATGAGACTATTAACATTAATTATTCATGTGCTGACAAAGGCCACTGCAGGAGAGACAGAATGAAGACTAATAGGCTGAAATAGAGAAAACTGGATGCACAGGAGAGCCTGGAGAATGGAGTATCTTTCAATATTTTTCCTCATTAGTTTGGCTTATTTCCCACAGGGGCAGCAGCACAAGTCTTTGACACTAGAACTTTTCCTTAACTGTGTCTGCAAACTCAGAGCCACGTTCCCTTCRTGAGCAGTACTCTGCTCCTGAGCCTTGACCCTTTTCTCAGCTGAAATATGCTTGCTGATTGCAGATGTCTTTGAGTCTGACAGATGGACCTCATCCACCTAGGGCATGGTATAGGACAGGGAAGAACTCGATTTTGAATTTTGTGCTTTAAAAAAAAAAAAAGAGCAGTGTAAACACCAGTGGAAGTCAGTGACTTCCCACTGTGCTTCTGACTCCAGACTTCTCACAAAAACACTATGACAAGTGGGAACTTAATAAGAGGCCCCTTCTGTAAACAGAAATGCTATTTTGTTTGAAGCTCAGTGAATGTTGGCACAGGGGCAGGTAGAGCAACAGATGGGATGCTCAGAGGCAATGCTTTTTTATGGGCTTTCTCTCCCCAGGGACTATATAAAATGCTGATATGTATATTTTTTAAGTTCTTAGAGCTGTGAAACTGAAATACACCTTTATCTGTAAATGTGGCTCATGTTTATGGCTATTGGCTAACAAAAGGAGTATCTGCTTTTCATAAGGTATCTTTAATTTGTATTGGCTTTTTTATTATTAGGTATGCAGTTCTACAGAAAATTTAATGAGAATCAGATCAACATAGCGCTAGTAAGAGTCTGAACCCTTGCATTGCTCCAGCTTACATTACACTTCTCTCCCCAAAGAAGAGACGCACACAACATCAGGAGTTTTTAAACAAAAATAAAGTTTCAAGTTTTTAGCAATTTTTGTCTTACATAGTGCTGGAAAGGTTCAGAAACCAGAACCCCTCATTCAGCAAGCTGGTTGGCGTTCTGCATTTATAAAGATTGCAGGAAGTGAACTAAAATGCTATTAGTGGTGTCAGAAAACTGTCACTCAGTTCTTCAGTATGGAGAAAGCCCACAATCTTGATAATCCTTGTATGTGTTCTGGTAGTCACCTGATTTGACCAGTCATCTAAGAGGAAAAAGCCCTTTGTATCATTATTAGAAGTAAGAGTTGCTATGGCATGTAGTCATCCGAGGTTTTTCCATGAATACATGTACCTTAGTTTTTGAATCACATAATTATGTGTTGTGGAACAGTTATTTCTAAAACAGTCTTTCTTGAGCAAACGTGTATTAAAAGGCCGCTTGATGTTACTCAAGTGCAAGTTACAAGTACAGTTTTTCCTCTTAGTGACCTTGTTCTGTAAAATGTTGCTTTTTAAAAAAATCTTTGTATTTTTGTTTACTACTATCTGATGATGAAAAATTTCTGCCCAAAATATAGGGCTGTCGTTGGGGTAGAAGGAAAAAGTAAATTTTTACAAAAGGCTTGCTTAAATCAGCTTATTGTAGGTGGTATTATTCACACACACATCAACTTAATTTCCTTTTATGACAAGGTCACCCATTTAGTTGACCAAGGGAAGCCAGTAGATGTGTTGGTTTTGGATTTTAGCAAAGCATTTGATACTGTCTCCCACACTATCCTTCTAGATAAGACGTCCAGCACACAGCTAGGCAAGTTCATAATACGTTAGGTGAGGAACTGGCTGACAGGTCRGGCTCAAAGAGTTATAGTAAATGGGTTTACATCAGTCTGGCAGCCAGTCACCAGTGAGGTTCTCCCCAGGGTTCGATTTTAGGGCCAGTGCTCTTCAGTGTTTTTATAAATGATCTGGATGCAGGAATCGAATGTACATTAAGTAAGTTTGCTGATGATACTAAACTAGGAGGAGCTGTGGACTCCCTCGAGGGTAGAGAGGCCTTACAGAGAGATCTGGATAGACTAGAGAGCTGGGCAATCACCAACCGTATGAAATTTAACAAGAGCAAGTGCTGGATTCTCCGCCTGGGACAGGGTAATCCTGGTTATACGTACAAATTGGGGGATGAGAGGCTRGAGAGCAGCCCCATGGACAGAGATCTGGGAGTTTGGATTGATGGCAAGTTGAATATGAGTCAACAGTGTGCCCTGGCAGCCAAAAGGGCCAACCATGTCCTGGGGTGCATCCAGCACAGCACAGCTAGCCGGCTGAGGGAGGTGATTGTCCCACTCTACACTGTACTGGTAGAGTACAGTGTGCAGTTTTGGGCACCTCAATATAAGAAGGACATCAAACTATTACAGTGTGTCCAGAGAAGAGCAACCAAGATGGTGAAAGGCCTTGAGGGCAAGGCATCGTAGGAGCGGCTGAGGTCACTTGGTTTGTTCAGCTTGGAGAAGAGAATGCTGAGGGGTGACCTCATCGCAGTCTGCACCTTCCTCAAGGGGGGGCAGCGGAGGGGGAGGTGCTGATCTCCTCTTTCTGGTGACCAGATAGGACACGAGGAAATGGAACGAAGCTGCATCAGGGGAAGTTCAGATTGGACGTTAGGAAAAGGTTCTTCACTGAGAGGGTGGCTGGTCACTGGAACAGGCTCCCCCAGGGAAGTGGTCATGGCACCAAGCCTGTCAGAGTTCAAGGAGCACCTGGACAATGCTCTTAGTCATGTGGTTTAGTTTTAGGTAGTCCTGCAAGGAGCAAGGATTTGGACTTGATGATCCTTATGGGTCCCTTCCAACTTGAGATATTCTATGATTCTATGTCTGCCACCAATTTCAATCATATCCAGGTTTGGTTTTTTTTCTTAAAAGTTATGGTATGGTCTACAATGGTCTACAGATACTCCAAGCTAAAGATAGGGAAAGGAAGGGAAAAACTGGGAGGGGGGGGAGGGGGCAGAGGACACAGACAACGACAACACAACCAAAACATCTCTACATAAAGAAATTAGTTTACAGAAACATTTGTTAAGAACAGAAATTTCTATTGCTCTGCACTAGTAGGAGATATTACCCCGGGAAATAAATAAGCTTAAATTGGAGATTGTTTTGCTGGTTACCGGTACTACATTTCTTGAAGCTTGCTGTGGCAGTTTCAAAATGTTAATGGCATGAAACAAGAGTAAAGTCTTACTAACAAGTCAAGGATGATCGTTGTATTATAATAACACTTCCAGAAAAGTTGCAGTGTGAAGTGCCTTTTTCCCCCAACGTTTATAAGCCACCTTATTCTGACCTCTGCTTTGTAACACTTGGATGTCTCTCCCCAAGAGCACACTGGGGTGCAAAGGAAGTTTGATACTGCTGATGTAGAGCTCTGATGCAGATAAATGTGTCCTGTCCTGAGAGCTTGAAAGTGCCCTAAGCTCTAGCTATCTAGACATAATGTTGGACTACAAGAAGACATACCTGAGCTCTTGGCCCATGTCCTATTGCATGGGCAAGTTGCTTAATTTCTGCTGGTGCTTTTCTTTCTCTACATGGAAACAATGATATTTTACTTTCTTAAAACTTCTTTTGATCAGCTAATTTTTTTCCACTGCTCTCACTGCACTATGGGCCATAGTTTCAAAGTATTAATAATTTACAGCTCTGCAAAGTTCAGTGGGAAGTGCATTTGGTTTTGTTTATAATGGAGAATTGGCAAAATGAGTATTTCTTTCTAATTAACAGAAGARTAAATTGAGGTGGTTTTTTTTTCCCCTCCCCCTTTTGCCTTTTGAATCTATGTTGGTGGTGCCGATGTCCGTCCTGTCGGAATCTCGTTCCAGCACCACGAAGAACGCCGGGAGAAGCAAGGTGCTCCAGGGAGCAGCGTGCGCATCTCCRCCATCGCTCCGGCATTGGCGCTGCCTGCCCGCTGGTTCTGTGGTGAGTTGGCCTTGCTTGGCTGGGATCTCATCCATGATAGCTAAGTCTAAAGATGTCCACTTTCTTCACATTCTGTAAACTGAAAGTGTGGATAAGAAGGGAATCTTGCATTCTTAAACGGGTGGGTATATACGTTCAACAGTAACACAAGGAGAGAAACAGATTTCTGCTGCTTCAGCCAAAGACTTGATGAAATAATTACTTCACAGGGCTAAGCCTTTATTTTTATATTAGGCATATCAGAACCTTGTATATGTTATTTTTGTTAAAAACAAAATGAGAAACTTAGATGACCTATGTTCCCAAACCGTGTTAGTTAATCATTAAAATGTGTGTTGAAACATGAACTATTGAGTTGGTTCTAGAGAAACACAGTTTTCTTATGCTGTACAGCTAAGCAATATTGTTGAAGCCAGACATTCAAAATGCTGAGACTTGCTTAAAAATGCTGATTTTAAAGAAACTCCCTTATGACACATTTTCATAATTGTCCTTTGAGATTTTTAAAGCTAATTTTTCAAATTTTTSTCTGCAACTAAATTTCTAATTTTAAAAAGAAACCTAAGACTTATACAATCATAGGAACTCTAGGACAGAAACTTTGAGATATTATGGCACTCAGGATTTTAATAGTTAGTAGCAAAGTGATTAGAAGAAAGTCACAGGTTGAAAAGGTCTTATGTGCAGAAGTCTAAGTACTGGATTATTTACAATAACACTACTTAGTGGGGGAAAAAGTTAGTAAATAATGCTGGTTGCCATAGGTGAGAACAGGGTAAATCTTACTTGTCTGTATTTAGTTAACTACAGTAAAACTGTTGTTACTATCCTACGCTCTGTCCACTTGACCAATGTGAAGTTTCAGTGTCATTAGTTTGGCAGAAAGCTGCCTGAGCAGAAGAGCACAACTTCATTGTTTCAGTTCTAGCAAAGGAGAACTCCTTTTCCTTCCCCTGTCACAGTGGAATAGTGCCTGGGAGAAAAGACCAGACACCCAAAGAGCTGTTCTGTTGGAGGGGAGGGAGGGAGGCATGGTCTGGTAAGACTAGTGAGTACCTGACCTGCAACTTACTTCAAAGTGGCAAACGTTGCCTATTGCGTGACAAATCTTATCTCAAAGACCTTCAAATGAGAGGGATTGCTCTAGTTTTTTGGTTGACTGGCTATTATTTGTTTCAGCCCGAATCTTTAAAGCATTAACCTTTGAAGCATTAACCTTTTAAAAATTATTTTCATTTGAGCAAAGATTCCAGTCTTTTTTGGTCAGGCAGGAATTTGAAGTAGGCAGCATAAGTTTGAATTTTAGCATGGCAATTTTCTACCTCTTATTATTGTGGATATCCTCAACTTCCAGTGCTCCAACTGGAGATAGACCAGGGCAGCCAAATCAAGCTTAGAAGTGATCTGCTAAAAAGATGATGTGCCAAGGATGAAGTTCTGTGAGAACCTTTGTCAATTAGTACTTAGATGTTCAAAGAGAGAAATTACTACAAATACAGAGAATCTTAAAATAAAATAGCAAGCTGCCTACTTTGTCTGTGACAGAAGAATATTCCTGTGGTGAAAGACTGTCTATTGCTATGGARAGCATGAGGTTTAGCTAGAACTCCCCAGCATAATAAATTAATGCCTCCATCTCTGCAGGGCCACGTATTCATACGAAGTACTAGTAAGTAATATGACACATTGATACTTGGAGGCTACTTTAAACTTCTTCGCAGTTTGTTCTGTTTTGGTTTTTTGTGGGTTTTTTTTTTTTTTTTTAAAGGTTCATTTCAAATCCAGTCAGACTTAACATTTGGCTCTTTTCTTTTTATTGTGCAAAGATGCTTTTGTGGCTTTCTCCTAGCTAGTTTGAGACATAAAAGTGGATTTGTTAGACCTGAAAGAATTCAATTAACTAAAATGAATGCCAGAGCTCAGAGATAAAGTTTCCTGATTTGCTTCTCACCAGTCAGCCTAGGTAGGTCCTAATGAAGATTTTTCAGGAAAGAAAACAGATAAAAGACTAGAGGAGAGAGAGGGGGATGGAATTATGAACACAAAATGAGCATACGGATTAACGTTTTCACAGAAGAACACAAAGAGAATGGAGAAGAAAACATTTTTTGCTTTTTTATTGTTTGTTTTTTTCTCCTCATTCTTTAGCATTCAGATATAGTGAATTCATTCTGCTTTTAACCAGGCAGTGCCATGTCACCATTAAATTTAGTAGCAAAAACTCTAGTGTCTGTGTGGATGTATGTATACTTCACTGTAGAGACCTTCTAATCTTCAGTTTGTTCTATTTTGCAGAGAAAACTATGATTTAGAGATTAAAATATAGGTAGTTTTAATCTCAAGCTTTTAAATTAAACACATTTGTTCCAACAAAAGGAATTTTATTTATTAATAAATAAATTTATTAATATCGTGCTTGTTAATATCATGTGATGGAAACAAAAACAAATTGCGTTATAGGTTCACAGAATGTTTGAGGTGGGCAGGAACCTCTGGAGATGGTATAGTCCAACCCCCTGCTTGAGCATGGTCAGCTAGAGCAGATTGCTCAGGACTGTGTCAGGTTGGGTTTTTAACATCCGCAAGGATGGAGACTCCACAACCTCTGTGGGTAATCTGCACTATTGTTCGACCACCCTCACAGTAAAAAAGTTTTTTCTTATTGTTTGAATGGAATGTCTTGTATTTCTATGTGTGCCCATTGCTTCTTTTTCTGTCATTGGATACCACTGAGAAGAGTCCAGCTCTGTCATCTTTAATCTCTCGGGTACTTATACACATTATTGAGATCTCCACTGAGCCTTCTCTTCTGTTGGCTGATCAGTCCCAGCTCTCTCAGCCACCCCTCGTATGTCAGATGCTCTGATCCCTTCACCTTCATGGCCCTTTGCTGGGCTCACTGCAGCACGTATCCATGTCTCTCTCACACTGGGAAGCCCAGAACTGGACACAGCACTCCGGATGTGTCTCACCAAGGCAGAGTAGAGGGGAAGGATCGCCTCCCTTGACCTGCTCGCAATGCTCTTCCTAATGCAGCCCAGGATGCTCTTGACCTTCTTTGCCACAAGGATGCATCACTGGCTCATGTCAGCTTGCTGACCACCAGGACCTCCAGGGCTTTTTCTGCAAAGCTGCTTTCAAGATGGTTAGCCTCCAGCCTGTACTGCTGCACGGGGTTATTCCTTCCCAGGTGCAGGGCTTTGCATTTCCCTTTGAACTTCATTACATTCCTGCCTGCCCATTTCTCCAGCCTGTTGAGGTCCCTCTGAATGGCACCTCAATCATCCACTGTATCAATCATTCCTCTAAGTTTCTGCAAATTTGCTGAGGGTATGTGCTGTCCCATCGTCCATGTCACTAGTGGACATGTTAATTTGGCTTCAGTATCATCCCCTGGGGCACAACACCAGGGACTGGCCTCCAGCTGGAATTTGTGCTGCTGGTCACTACACTTTGAACCCAGTAGTTCAGGCGGTTTTCAATCCACGTCGCTGTCCTTGCCCTCAGTAGTTGAATCAATAGTAAATCTGAGTAAAGCAATGTTGTTACTGAGAAACAGAAAGCTTCTGAGTATCAGTGATGCTTTTAGCCCACTCCCCTTGGGGATACTTGAGGGGAAACATTTAACCGCATTGAGTATAATTGTATAGATCGTTGAAACACTCAGATAAACTTCTTCACTTTGCAAGATTTAAGCAATATCTACTATCTCTGAATAGGATAAACCCCAAAGTGAAAGGTTGACTGTAGACTATTTCATAATGTGAAAATTGTATGCAGCTTTGTAAGCGCGGGAAGGTTCAGCTGAGCTTTTGGAGATTAATCCAAATGCAAATGACCTCAGAATCATGAAAGATTTGCTCACAAGTTATGGTCATAAATGATTACTTCCTTTGAATGTTTTCATTTGGGAAGGTAATATTTTTTATCTCTGTGAAAATGTTCCTACTATGGGGCATATCAGAAAAGAACAACTGGAAAAAATCACTAGCCAGAGAGAAAAACAATGATGCCATGAACAATGGATGTTAATAAACAAGATTGTGCTCATTCAGGGCTACAACTAAATCCACTAAAGCCAATGGGAGCTGTTGCTTTTGATGATCAGGTAGCTTTATAGCAAATCTTACGAGCTTCCTCCTGCAATGTAATTTGGAAAACACTACTTTGCACTGCTGCCTTTGGTAAAGAACCTCAAAAATCTTTACATGTTAATCAAACCTCCCAGTACGCTGGGGGATATTATCCAGAAGTAAGGATGCAGAAACTGAGACAGACAGTGTTTTTGCTTTGCACTGAGAAGCAACAGCTCTAATTATCAGAGCAGTTACATTATACCAGCCATTGAGCAGCAGGCCACCATGCCCACTTACTCTTGGTAAGATTTGGTCAGGGTCAGGAAGAGCAAAATTATTAAGAAGCAAGAAGAAAAGGTAGAGGAGGCTACATTATTCCAACCCGGATTACTCTATTCACTTAAATTCAGACAGTGCTATTGTAAATGAGTAAAATTAGTTGGAATCCTTTTGTGTTACTGTGCTTTAACATGCCAGAAAGTCAGAGAGATTAAAACAAATACTCATGATTTTAAAGCCATTAGATGAAAAAGATAAAGTTGCAGGTAATATTTTTAATTGATGTTTTTAGTATTGTACTTTTACATAAGCTGTAGTCTTGCAGTGCTACTTGTGAAAGATTGTGCATCTGTGTTGGTCTGAACTGGAAGGTTCAGTTACGGATTTGACTGGGCTACACAGGGCTGGAAGGGTGTCAGCAAATAGGTCAAATATCCTGAAATATCACTTAAACATATATACCCTTTTTTATTTAAAAGCTTATTTAATTTTACAAAAAAAAAAAAAAAAAAAAAAAAAAAAAACAAAAAAAAAAAAAGGGGGGGGGGAAAAACCTCGACCCATAATTTGACTCCTCAGATCTATAAAGAATGAAGAATACCTGCAGGCTTCACAGGATATCAAGACATGAAGTTCATATAAGCATCTGCATAACAGTGTGAGTCACAGATGGAAAGGGGCACTGGAGTGATATTTACATTACCTTTTTTCATTAGTAGTCTACTTAAAACTTGCATTGGAAAAAATCTGTAGGTTTGTTCTATTATATTCACTCTGTAGGAAACAGCTAATTTTGAAAATGAATTTTTGATTTAATAGATTGCAGTTTGGAAGAGAGCCGAAAAAGTATTGTAATTTTAAGTGAACTTTCTCCACACAKGTTTTAATGCTCTGGGTTCCACTAAGACTTAAAAAATAAGGGGTGCTATATGCTATAGTCTTTTGAATCTGGTACAAGGACTCTTCCTTCTTGGCTCTTTCGGTGCCAGTAGTTAGGCAATCTGGTTAGTGAGGGAAACTAATTCAAGACCATGTTAATTCCTACTTTTAAATTTCTTTGTGGATAACACTTCAGGAGAAAACGATGGATAATCAGATCTAAAATTAGGAGAATGTGTTGTTCATCATCCTATAGTGCTGGTTACAAAATTAAACATAGATGCTTAGAAACTATTATGATAAATCTGATGTCAACATCTAGATAGAAAAAAAGAGTAGAAAGAGCACGAAATTCTCACAGATTTGTTTAGGTTGGTGCATAGAATAAGAACAAGTGTCCGATTTGTTGAAAAATTCAGGCTGAGCCTTTTAAAACACAGGGATAAGGTATAATAGTTTGGCTCTGTACAGCTTTCAATTGTATGTCTGTGCTCTTCACTATAGAATGCTAGGCTATTGCGGTGCAAGACTGATAGTGAAAGTCGGGAACACGAATTTAACTGTTACCCAAACTGCTTTTACAGTTGTTGTTTCTAAAAAAACATTGGAGGGGTTTTTTTATGTTGTTGCTGAGAAAAATTCCCAAGAAGTCATTCAATTATTCCTACTCTCCACTAAAAGAGGCCGTGGCTGAGCAGACGAATGTTTCTGCTGGCTTTGTGCCGTTACAGATGCTAAAATGGCCTCTACTGGTTATGGAAGACTCAAAGTTGTTTGGTGAACCTCACAGTCCAAAGGGTATGGACAGTTTGAATCTGTCTGCACGTTTTGAAGTTCTGATAAGYGCTGCTGAGACTCTGGACCTGTAATACCTTGTTTAGCTTTCTCTGTTCCAGTTGCATATGGGAATTTCTCTTTCCCAGGAAGCGCAGCCAGCCTGTAACAGAAATTTTTGGGAAAGATGTTACAAAACAAAATATGAGAGTAACTGTTTTGGATGTAGCTTTTTGTTTGAGACATATGGCATGAAATAGTGCAGTAATAGCAATATAGTGAGACCRAGAATGATATAAAGCAAAGAGTCCAAAATACACTACTAATGGCTGACACAGATTTTTGTGCTGTCATGTGGTTTTTTTTCCTTGTTACTTTTTTTAGTACAAAATAAGAGTGTGAGCTTGAGTTAATCTTGCAATCTCAGTATTTAAGAAGTTGTTCTAACAGTCTCTAGGCATATCTGCCTCTGAAAGCTTCCAGAATTGAGCAGAAATCTAAATCTAGTACATGCAAAGTGAAGAAAATAGTAGTGTGGTCTAGTATTAYACAGCTATTTTGAGCTCTAGTAGTGCATGTTAGGGAGACAACTTAATGGCAAATCCTCATCATTCTCATACATTTCCAACAAAGATCTGTATTTTGAAAGTTCAAGAGGCCTCTTCTGTCTCATTACAAGCATCTTGCTTTAGAGTAAAATACAAGACAAAAAAATGCACCTCCTCGTACTGCTGACCTGTATTACTCTCCTTGCTCTTTAAGCTTGTACCTTAACTAACTTCTTTAAACTTTTTCATATCCCTTAAAAATCAATCCATTTGCTAAGAACTTGGCTACTATGACAGCTTTCTTTGTAAGTGAAAACAACTTTGATCGCAAATTATGCTATCAAATACAAATTTTTATTGTTTTTGTAGTTGCGTGGAAATGATCTTCCAAATGTCACTTAATCCCAGCTTTGCTGGGAAATTAAACAGAATAAAAGCAGTGGCTACTCTCACAACTACAGTGGGTTGCTAAATATAAGTGTGAGATCTATGCGGACAGCAATATTTTTTCTGTATTCAGACTACCCTCCTCATTTCTTGAAGGTCACCCTCTCCTTCCTAAGTTCCCCATGCCAAAGGACACCTTGCTATCTTCTTACAAAAAAGGCCTCCGTTCACCCTTGACAGCGTTTTGCTGATTGAATGGAGGTACCTGGTTTTGAGCGTGCCAGTGCACTTGCCAGCATAGCCAGCCTTTCATAGCCAATGCTTTACTAGCTCAGTTATTTGATATGTGAGGAGTAGGCAGGAACGATGTGTCTATCCTTCCCTGATTCAACTGATACAGCTCTTCAGACTCTTACATGTCTGTTAATCTTCTGATGTCAGTGATTTTGCTATGTAGTTTACTCTGTCACAAGGTAACTGTCAGTACAGTAGGTGTTAACAAGCAAAGTGGCTGTTTAATGAAACGCTGATTTCTGGGCAGTAAGTAATGTGTTTAGGTCCCAGGACTGTGTTTTAGAAGACAAAGGAGGGCTATTAGGCTCAGTTTGTGCCTTGCCCACCCGGGTGAGCAGGTAATGATGCGTGCCAGATAGTGGCGCTTCCATTTGTTTTCCTAATGCACCAGAAATTTGAAAATCTTCATGTTCAGTTTTCTCAGAGGAGGAAAGCATTTGACCAAAGATCAAGATATTATTCAGGTATTCTGGTTGTCTAGTATTGTGAGTTACTRTCTGGTGTTTCACTTCTGGGGAAAAAAGCCTGACTCTCCCCAGTCCCCTGTATCATACAGTCACTTATTTCAAGTTCTGCCAGATCAGTGTAAAAATTAGTTAAGCATGTAATTTTGCTTTTCATGTTGAATGGGGCTTAGATGAGATTTTAAGTCATACCTGTACAAAGTGTTCTGRCGCAAAACTGAGTATCAAAACCCACGTTATTGTGTATAACTGATCCTTTTCTGATTACCTCATCCTCATTAAACTGCTTTTAAAGGGACTAATCCTTGAGGCACAGAACTGCTATAATCCTCACTGTGGAGGTGATGGCAACTTCTGTTCAGCAGTGTCCTAGAGATACTTAAGTTCATGTCTACAAAGACACTGAGTGGCACCACCGTGTGCCAAAACTCCTATTTTCAGAAATGATTAAGCCTWCAGGATGGGTTCACGTAGTTCATTTTGGCTAATTACGTTAGAGGTAGCCTTTTGGTACGTGCCTGGGATTCAGGGTGCAAAAAACTAGTTGCTGTGAAGCCATGGTTACTTCAGGGTTGTAGTGTGCTGTTCTTCTAGAGAGATGTTTAACTGTGTAGAAAGCCTAGTAAAAATGCAGATTCTATGGATTCCTCTAGATCTCATGAGTATGAGAGGAAGCCAGTCAACTTTCCTGACCTAGCACACACGGAGCATGAAGAATCAGCAATAGTTTTTAAACCACAGATGAAAACTGCAAACTCAACCAAAAAACTTTGCAAATAAATTGTTGATATTTCTGAGCCAGTAGCGTATTACACCCAGTGGTGTCAGGATGAGTACCAAATGTGCAGCACAAGCATGCCCTCCTACACTCACAGTACTCCCTCATCCCACTCAACCAATTAACAGTAATTAGATAATTACAGTCCATAAAAGTCTTTGAAAGATGAAGATCCTTCTGCTTGGGACTCATTAGCCCTTTTTAACATATTTATTATGCTTTTTATTTCTGACCACAAAGGGGAAAAACTTAAAATATTCTCTGTTATTTGCCATATTCTGCTCATGAAGCAAAGCCTGCAAAAGCAGCGTTTCTCCCAGATGTCCAATATTAGCTCTGTTTTGACTGAAAATGACAGATAATGATAGAGAAAGGAAGCTTCCATAAAATACCTTGTATTTGATCACGAAATTTTTACCAGCGTTCTAAAGCAAATGGCATGTTATTTTTATATTGCTGGTAAAAATCTAGCCACTTATTCTCCGTAATAAAAAATGGTAGGCTTTAATTATGTATGCAGCACATAACATGCAAGACCAAATGGTTAGAAGTAGATTTCTCGTGCAAGGCAGCCAGAGCTCGAATGGTTTGTGGAACTGACCTTTTTTGTTGTAGTTTGGGTTTTGGTTTTTTGTTTGTTTGTTTGTTTTTTTAATTTAAAATTCTCTTTTTGCCTAAGAGCTTTCCTTCAGCTGTGTTCCTGGAGGATGCTCAGGTTTTCCTCTTGTCACTTTTTACTGAATGACACGTAGGAGTTTCCACATCACCAAATATTAGGCAACTAAACAAGGAAGTTAATGTCTTTACAGTCCTGATAATGATGAGAGAAGATCCTCCAGAAGGTAAACCAGAGCCAAGGAGTTTTCCTTTTGGAGGGGAAGAAGAAAATATGTAGAATTGCCTATATTTCTTGTGGATGAGAGCATTAGTTAAAGGGTAGTGCAGCTGTCAGCACACTTTAAAAATTAATGTTCACAATGATTACTATATCGTCTGCCTCTTGCCTTCTCTTGCAAAAAGTCTCTTTTTGCACTTGTGTCCCTTAGGGTAGGAAGCCTGTTATGAGTAATGCTGTGACCACTATTTTCCCAGTGTAATAAAGAGCTAGTTTATAGGGAAGGAAATACTTGTTGACTGTTTGAAGCAGCCTTCTTAACCCAGCCCTTGAATTTCAAGGTATGCTAAGAGGCCAGCTGGGACCTAGGATTTGAGCTTTGCTTTTGATATTTGTACTAAATCTGCTTTCCTGTGTCTACACCTTTATCACAGTCAGTGGGGTAGAACTAAACCGCATGGGGATTAAGTGATTTTCTGTTGCATATTCCTGCATTGCAGGCTGAATCAGTGGTCTGTCTTTTGATACAAYGTGATTCACAAACCACTCTCTAGCAGTTTTCTGGAGAGCTAAGATATAACAAATGACCATAATTAAAACAACGGTATATTAAGTGGCACAAAACCCCCGAAGTTAATCTGTATCTCCTTGTTTAATGCAGAGCTTCTATTTGCTAATTTTGCAGCAGTATTAGAAGGACAGTCACATTATGGTTACACAATGCTTAAGTCGCGAGCAGCAGTTGTCACATTTTTTGATGAGTGTATTTTGATAATGGATGGCATTGTTTAATGAGAATGTTGTCAATAGAGCTACAGCCCCAGCTGTCATTGCTGCCGGGCAGGAGTTGGGGGGGTAAGGATCTAATGATAGGTTGGTGCTAAGGGGGGGATTAGATTAGCAAAAATCAATAGAACAGTTCTGTTTTGCAATTTTGTTTATGATGCTCTCCACTGCCTGGACTGAAAGGTTGATTTTGATTGATTCATTAGACCACTGCATGATCAAACATAGGTCACTTTACAGTATGTGTCAACGGACTAAATATTTTGTTACTTTGGGGGGGATTTGGTCACATGATTTTTGCCTCCATGAGATACTGTAACCTAAAAAGTGAATCCTGTGATTTTTTTTTTCTTTTTTTTTTTTCACCTAACCAACAGCAGCTGTAAATCCTATAATTCCTCATGTTGTTTATGTTTCAGGTTTGATAACTGGTGCTGAGATAAATCAGACTTGCTTGGGAGAATGGGGAAGCCAAAGAATTGTGGTGGTTTTGCAGAGGTGTGCTTAGAAAGTGACTTTGTGYTACAGAAACAGCAAAAGCAATGACGGAAAACAAAAATAGTACCCAAGGTGGGAACTTCCCAAGGTGGATTGTCATGTTGCTTTAGTGCACGTTTATTTACCTGACTGTATGTGTACATAGAGGAGACAGAAGCAGATCCACATTCATTCTGATAAGTTTGATCAGGATGGGAAAATCTGTGTTTGCCAAAAGGTGGTGGTTTTGGTGGTGGCAGTATTTGTTGGTTAGTTGTTTTTCAGTAATTAGCCAGTTCATTTCTCTAAATTTCAAACTTTCCCAAGCAAAGATACTCTAATGGCTTAAAAGAAAGGAAAGGAAGTTTTTCCTTCTTTGGAGCCAAAGGAAGYAGAGTTGTTCCCTGCCCCCAGAGCAATTTTCTTAAACCTTTTTCTTCTCAAGTGAGTCAGTTAAGCACCAGAAGCTTTAAGTTGCCTTCCCAAATTGCAAGCTACTTGCTTGAAAGTGGTTCACGGAATCAAATGAAGAGGACTTAGGTAAAGCCTTGTTAAACACACAGCAAAAAGATCCCAGTGCTTTAGGCTCCCACTAGGCACATGCTGTAGATTCCCTCCTCCCTTACTCAAGCTCACCTGAGACAAGGAGAAGGTTACCAAGAATTTACATGCCTTTGTAGATCAAAGCCTAAGTAGCAATGACTGCTACTCCGTCTCTCTCTTAACCCTCCTCTTTAAGTCTGCTTTAATCCAAGCCCTTAACAAATCAAGATTCGTAAGTATGACTACACTAAGATTTCTCAAATCCTCTCAAAACTAGTGAGGGGAGGCTTTAAGACCTCTGTTTGTCTCTGTTGGCTGGGACAGTACCACTATGTTGTGAGATACTACCAGTATGACGGTGTGTCAAAGTTTTGCAGGGAGCCATGCATCAATTGTTTAAAAACATCTGTCTTGTAACCCCACTCCTCCAAAGTGGGAGCAGGGGAGTTCATTGCCTTGTGAATATTTAGGCACGTTATCATCCCGCATTTGCCAGCAGGGCAAAGGGGAACAGCTAGCACAGCTATGATTGTGCTCATAGTCCCCCCGTGGTTTACAGTGATAGTGGAACCAAGTTGGGAATTGTTTCTGAACCTCTCCGCTCGTTTTCAGGTAGGTGCTTGGAGAGCTCTGGAGATCACAGTGGGGTCAGACTGGGCGTTTTATTAAAATAGGCCTATTTCAAGCAGATATAGTAAATGTAGTTGTTGCTGAAAAGTTAGGACAGCCCAGATAATTTCTACTCTTGTAATGACTGGTGTTCATAAGGTGGTGGTGTTCTCCCTCACTTGTAAACAAGTACAGAGGTGCACGTTAAACCAGAATCATCTTCCTGATGTTTCATGCAGATAGTGTCTTGTATTAATATCTGCCTGGCTCTTTTAATAAGCACTAGAAGCAAATATATTTATATATCATTTCAAGTTTGGCTGTTTCAAAGTGCAGAGCAACCAAAATTGCGTGCAGGTCTTCGACCATGAKACTTAGCTCAATTTTGCAGTTCCACGGGTTAAGAAATCCCCATATTTTGGTGAATAGTAACTTGCTCCATTTTGATATCTGTCCAGTAGTCAGTTCTTAATCCATTTAAAATGTGTTCTACTGATATGGCACGGTGCTAATCTTTAATCAGAATGTCATGGTAWGCTCAGTCAAGTGACTTAAAAAAGTGTGTATTACATCTACATAGTGAAGTTCATCAAATGAATATAATCTCAAAAAAGAATAAATCATGGTTATGTTCAAACACTCTGATAGTCTGTGTTTAAATGAAGATACTTACACTGTAGGTGAACTTTAAAACTTTTAATTCAATTTTTTTTGATGGATCAGTTTTTGTTAGTGTAGCTTTCAGGGGAAAAAAAAAAAAAAAAACAAACGTGTGGCCTTATTTCTTTCAAATTGTGTTTGGGAAATTGCTGGAATGCTTCATTTTCACTTTTATAAAAAAGCTAGCCTCAACAAAATGTTTCTGGCTTATCAAGATGGAGGATTTGAATAAGATCAAAACAATATTTTTGGAAGAGATAATATCATAAAAATTCACATTTCTCTGCTTCATTTGGCCTCAAGACTAAATAACTGAAATGGAACTAGATTCTAAATTATAACCATGAAACTGTCTAGCTCTTTTCTGTACTAAACACTATTTATATGACCCTTGTGCTCTGAAAGATAAAACAGTCTCCTTTACATGTGAGACGATAATTAAAAGGAAGGAAGCCAATATCTAGACCTCTTAGCTCTGTATTCAGCAGCCAGCTCAGCATTCCCAGCAGAGGTGTACAAAGCATTACCTTTGACAAACCAAGCAAAAGCAGCTCTTCAAGATTGTCTCTCTGATGGTAAAAACACATTCACATGCTCTGTAGCACAGTGTAAGGCTGGCAGGTACAAGAGAAAACAGAGTCAACTCATTAAGAGGTTGTTGCAAATCATAAATACATAGTAATATGACACCTTTTTTCCAGCTCTGTTTATTTTTCATGTAGAATACAGACATAATCTAGCGGAAATAGGAAGCTTACAACAGATTTAATTCTTCCTCTAGATTTTAGAGCTCAGCACCTCAAGTGGTAGCATATGTTGACTGAATGGCATCATCTTGAGGACACCATTTGCTCCGAGTTAACAAACTGTATTGTGGAGGACATTGTCTTTCTCACTGCTGTACTACAGGAACTGTTATATTCTTTAAGCCACGTTCAGTTGGTTTCATGGCCAGTCTTTCTCTAGCTTTTCCTATGACAGCTCAACAACAACCATACCATCAGCCAAGGTGAGCTAACAGCTATTGTCCCCTGTCAGTTCATCTAAAATATATAGCAGGTTCACATCACGGTATATTCTGAAATCCTGATTCCCAGGCCTCTGCCTTGAGGACTGTGACTATATCTGACTCTATTCCTGTCACCTGCCCTGACAGCAAGGGTTGTCAGGATGGTTTGAGCACTCGGGTTTGTGGTTAACACGTGCAGTTAACATTACTCTGAATATTTGTGAACAGCCTCTTAGGGTAGGACTGCTTAATGTGATTAACAGCAGTTTGGTTAACTGAGGTAGGGAAAAGTGAAACTATGCAACCAGGATTTCTGCTTGGTTTGGCACTGGGACTCCTACACGTGAAAAAAACATCTCAGTATCTGTTACAGTTCCAAGAAAGAGAAAGCTGAAGCTTAGTTATGCACTAAGTGTGGTTTAAGGGGGAGGGCAAAGCGATTTGAGGGCTGCTGGTGGAATTCACCCCTTGGCGTTAGTTAATTGGGGCATGTGGCTGAGCTCCTGCCCTAGGACTCACCTAGGGGTTAAAGTCAAGATTAAAGTTAGAGCTCTGAGAATGAGAAATCCAAGACAGCTAGTGGGAACAGGGCTCAGGAAACTTGCCAAAGCAGAGGATGGCCAACTATGAGAATTATCCCCTGTGCAATCCTTAGCCATAGATAGCAGGGTGTGCCAAGGCATAAGTTGCAGCCTGGGGTTAGGGTTAGGTGGGGCTGGCTCTGGTGTTGGTGACAGTGGGGACTGTCCCTACCAGAACTTTATAACTCTCAGCAGAATCAGTTTTATTTCCCTGCCATGCTACGTGTGCAGCAAGCAGACCTGCCAGCACCCAGCCTGGCTCTGCACAACAGGGGCAGGAAGAATGAACAAGAATGAGATGTAAATAAGCACCATAAATACGCTCTGCCTACACTGTTGTCTTCAATGCTGGGGAAAGGTTCCTGCCAGTTAAAAAGCATTAAAGCTGCCATTGATCCTAACTAGTCCCCCCAACACCTACTGATTTCAGATCTTTCAGTGCAGAATAAGGTCACAAAGGAAACAGAAAAAGGTGTRTTTGGGGAGAAGAGGCATACCATTTAAAATGTAATTGGTTTTTGTTAAGAATTGTATAGGTATGAATTTGTGATAACAAGAAGTATACCAAAGTCAGAGGCATTAGGAGTTGTACAGTTTCCCCAAAGCAAAACATAAATACAGTCGCACTGTACTATCACAGCAGAATTTTGGTTTCTGAYGATCAATCTGTATTCTTAAAAAGTAGTAACTCCTGCTTAGCATAATTCCCATTGTCTGTAATTAGCACCAGATAGCTTGTGAAAACAGTAAATTAGATTTAATGTTAGCAATAAAAATGTGTGCATTGCAAGTTTATTGAAATATTTGCCTGCATTGATCAGAATAATATAGGACTGTGTATCAATAAAGAAACTCCAAGTAAACTATGACATTGTGTTGTAATTATGTCTAAGATGGCTGTGAATGCATTTGAGGTAGTTTTGCTGATGTGAAGACTATGTATTCTAGGCTTAGAAGCTACAGACACTAAAGCCTCTCTGTCAACATATGTACACGCTCTACTGCTGTCAGTCCAGTCTAGATCAGTACAAAGGTTGTCGGCACAGAGAAGTTTATAGGAACAGAATCTGTAAGTGACAACGTTTGGGAAGAAGATAAAATCTGGAATCACTACAACCAAAGTTGAGGGGTTTTATGAAGTTTAGTAGAGATGTTAAAACTTATGATTTTTGAATAATACATGGTATTGTGCTAGGTAAAAAAATCTTGTAATATATCTCTACCTTTCTGTAACTGCCTTTGTACTCTACCGCTCTTAAAACAAATGGTAAAGCACTTATTTCCATAATGATTACGCAGGGAACTACATAAAACCCTAGAGTTATGGTGAAGTAGAAAGACTTACATTATAAAAGAGAAGAAAAATAGGAGACTTTATTAATAGAAGATGATGGACTCTGAAACTTCACAGAAGAGGAAACAGAACAAAGCTTCTTTGAAAACAAATGTAGGGGTTAATTGTACAGGATCAATGTTATTTATTGAGCATCATATAAAAAATGCTCATATCTTTGGGATTATGTTGTGATATCTCAGAGGAAGTCATCAGCTTCTTCCCCTCAAAGAAGCTCTAGAAACGGAGAAGGTAGTGAGTGGTGAGAAGAATTCATTGAATTATTCACAGTCAAGAACAGCAGTGTATGCAGGTGCATAACTTCTAACCTTTAGTTTCTGTTTAATTTCTCTTTCTCAAGTAAAGAAAAAGGATCACTTATATAGTAACTAATCACTTAAACATGAGTGTTTCCTGTTTATGGAAGTTTCACATAAAATGAAAGCACTCTATGCTGCACTTTGCACAGCCTTCATCATCTTTACTGAATACCTAATAAAATATTTTACAGAAAAGTTTTACATTTCAACTATGTTATAAAATAAATGTTTAAAACCTGTGATTAGGACTTCAGAAAAAGGGGAGAGCTGGTCTTTAAGACATTTAGAGCTTCTAAAGACTTACATTTATCCTGAATGGAGCTGTATCTGCTGCTACAGTATAGCTTACAAAATTATGTGCCCGTTCATGAGAGCCTATAGCCTCTGTTGAAAATATGGACCCTGTTGTAAAAACAAACTTGGGACTGTTTTACAAAGACTGTTCCTCTCTGTTGCAAAAATCTTTTAGGTTTCCTAAAAAAATATGTTTCCTCTTCTTCCTTTGGGGTATGAAACAAAAAAAAGTGGAATAGGAAAGGAAGAGTTGAGGGGTAAATATGAACGTGACCAGAAGCCACTACATTGTTCTTCCATCCATGTCTAGTCAAGTATCTACCAGTTTACAAACTCGCTGATAGCAAGATTGCCTGTATAATTCTTTGAGTAAATACAATTTTGTAGTATTTCATTTGCACGGTGATCCAACTGCTAGTGAAGTGGTCCCGTTGTAAGAATGCCTTGCCTCTTGCAGAAGGTCCCTGCAGGAGACAGGGTGCTATGGACACTCGTGATTCATATCTAGACCCTTCGCTAGCATCCTCTGCCGATGCTCGTGAAAAGATGGCTTGTGCTGACATTAATGACTTTGTGTGTGTGATTAGCCAGCACACTTGCTGTTAGGGTAGGCAGGCATGAAGTGACGAAAGAGAAGCTCTTTGCTGTCAGCGGATCCATATTTGTCCTAGTGATTGACGCCCCCTCCCAGCCTATCAAAGCTTCCCCGGCAGTCCCTTCTTGCCCCACCGCAGTTGTGCGGGTCTGGTAGCTGGCCTGGCAGGCAGACCTGTGTAGGTAAGTCCTTCTGCCCTCTACTGCTGGAGGAAGAAAAGTACACACAAATGACATAAGGATGAGAAACTCGACTCAGTTTGCAGGGATTTCATTCCCAAAAGATGCTGAGAAATCTGTCTAAAAGGGAAAAATATTGTAAGTTAACAAATGTATCCCTTATGTGATGCTGGGTGAGATTTACCCATGACCCTCACTATTAAAATTAGTAAAATTAAAATACTGTTCCTATTTGCAACCCTGTAGAATGAATACACATTCATTGAAACCGTCTGTGGGGGGAAAAGCTAAATAACCTCATATAAAGTTAAGTGAAACCATATCTGAAAATTCAGTTGCATGGCAGAGAGAATTGATTCATAGCTGTAATTTAATCAGATGAGAAGAGTATGGTAAGCACATAACCTAAAAATGACATCCAAAGTTAAGCCAGTTAAGAAGGAATCGGAATAATCAATATAGCCAAATCAGTAAGGAATAAATCAATTCACAGCCATGTGAATTAATTTCTACAACTTTGCAAATGCTAGCATGTTTAGGATTGCTGATTCGAAGGTTTCATTCGAGGATAACAACCCCCCTGCAATTATCTAGATTCACGTGTATTTTTACTCTGCAAGTGCTGAGTAATTGTCATTCTTAGGCTTCCAATTTATCTAAACAAAAAAGACCAAAGGGAGCAAGAGGAGGATGATCCTGTGAGTTACTGACCATTCTCATCCTCCTCTGACAAAGGAACGTGTTTTATTTCAGGCAACTAAAGGATTCTGTTAAAATTGATACTTTAACTTATCAGAGCCTATGTAGTAAGATGCTCTGTTATTTAGAGCATCCTGGCGTTCCTGTCTGCAAGAGCATGCACAGTTTCAGTGGAATTACTCCTGGGTATGAAGTTGTTTAGACTAAATACTGAGTAAGTAGCTGAGTTTTACCCAGTATTTTCTAAACTACAAGCTCATAATGAAGACTTTCAAATTGGAATACTATGCCCTTCTAGTCTGTTAGTTAACTAGTTGCTTTCTGGAGTCTATATTTATGTAAAAAAATCTATGACAAAAAAGCATTAACAAGTAACTTAACTCTTGCGCCTGTATCATACTGACCAAGTTCCCAGCCTGCAGCAAGAGGATCCCCAAAAGTCCAGAATTATCAATAGCAAAATAGTTCCATGTTGTTTATGACTGATGGGTGAAGCCACCTTAGCTCTTTGCTAAGTAGAAAAACCTTGTAATTCATCAGTGAAAAATAGCCGGAAAGCCCATGTATATTAAGAGAGAGAAGTTCACATAGTCTGTGTAAATGCAAACAGATTTTTGCAAGAAATCATTGGGAGACATAGAAATAACAACCTGGAAAAATCAAGCTTTGAGGCTGCCCTGGTTGTCTATATAAATAACGCGGCTTATAGCTGAGTCCAAAGAATGATGGACATGAAACTAAACAGCATGCACAAAAAGCAAATAAGTGGCACTGGAGTTTGGTATCCGAATTGTGCAARAATTCCTGTTACACTTGAGCTAAGGGGAAGCTCTCAGATCAGACCTTCTAACAAATGGACACTGTCTATACTGCTACCCGTTGTTCTGAGCAAGTTTTTGAAGGTGAGTTTGGTCCACGGCTTTTAGTGCTCTTAGCCTAATTTCCCACATAAACCAAAAATTATTTCTAAAAGTGATTCTCTTGTGATGCCTGCAGGCATTTTTACAATACTTGGAAGTTAGACAAGGAACAGCCAATAACGTAAAAAGGTTGCAATGCTGTGGTTTCCCAATGCTTTGTATATCTCCCTGGCAAAGCCAGTCTGTTTGCCATTATTTTAACTGTTTAAATCATCTGATCTCATTTCTATTTTGGATACACTTGAATGCCCTAAAAAAGACATTTCTGAAGAGTGAACTGGCTTGGTTAATAACTCTGCTAGAATATAGATGTAGTATGTGGTAGATGAGTGCAGACTATCCAAAAAGTGATAGTCAAGTGTTGCAGGGCATTGCCACTGTATAACTGTTGCACTGTGTAGTAAATTGTCCAAATATCTCAATAGTTTGATTCTTTAAAAGTTAACCCTTTTTTAATGTGTAAAAGCACCTCTTAAGTTATAGCTACAGCAAATTAAAAACTGCTATGTTAATGAAGATGTGGGAGGGTAACTGAACTAACAACTACGTAAGACGTATTTCTTACTGTAGCCATCGATTATAATGTTGTAATTGAATTCTCTATATCTCTGCCCAGCTTCTGTGCTGGGCAGTCACTCCTATCTCTTTCTCCTTCATGCAGAATACTTATATTTCTAGCTTTTTTCCAGCTTTATAAGGTTGAGCAGCAGCCATTCAAGCTTTCAAAGAGCTTGTTTTTCAGCATACTGATGAACTTATTTCAAGGAATGAGGTTATTGGATGTAGGCAAATAAATGTCAGAAAAATCAATTACCTTTTGTTGGTCAACTATTAGCCATCGTTTAGAAGTGCTTGATTAACACAGAAGGGGAAATACTGCTGATGTTAATTTGGGCAGATCAGAGCATCTTTCTGTGCTTTTCACAAATATTAATGAAACTAGAAAAGAGCTATGTTATGTTCTGGGGCACCCCCACTTCAGACAAATGAATAAAGCTTGCTATTATGTTTGTAATCAGGTAATGTAATCTAAGAATATTTAGATTGGTTTCTTTTAGAGTTGCAAACTCAGTATTGCTTTACAGATAAACATTCTGTATAATGAACCACTATAGATAGTGTGCTGTTTTCCACAGGCATGTGATCCCTCTCGTTTGAGCAATGCCGTGGACACAGCCAGCCAGGTTATTTTTGTACTGGATCACTGGTCATTCTGGGTCTGGCAGGTGCAATGCGATACAGATATCGTTAAGTGGTTTTCAGATCCAGCTGAGGCCCAGAAGCAGGCTGTGTGTTTTCCCAACCAAGCCTGGTATCGTGCAGAGCCTGCTCAGGTGGGTCTGGACTGTGTTCCCAGAACCAGGAGTGAGGGGAAGCACGGTGGGGAGATGGAGAGTCGGCCTCTCCACAGAGCTTGCCCAGGTTCAGCAGGGCTCGTTGGCCTCAGTTTGGTGCCAGCCTTCCTGGATGTGCACCAAGTCATGCTTTTGTGCCTCTGCAAATAAACCCTCCCGAAGCAGTGAGCGTAGGGTAGAGGCTTCTGAGTTGGCTGAAACCCAACTTGGTAGTACATGAATTACCTACTGTTACTCAGTGTCCCAGTCCCTTATTCTCTTGGATAATAGAGCTGACTATACTTTCAAGTAAGCAGAAGATCTACAGGACAGTAACGCTGGCAATCCTTCCGTAAGGATATGAAATGTTAATAATATACAGGAGATAAATCCAGGCGTAAGAGAGACAGTGCTAAAAATTCCTAGCATCAAGGAGGTTTGTGATGATGATAGTGAAGTTTTGCAGTGCATCATCTATGTGTGCTTTGAAGCCTTCGTAAAAGAACTCTAGGTTACAACAGAATCTTTACTTAGTTTTTCTTTATTGAGGCAGAAGAGCGTACGTTGGCAAGACTGAAAGACTGCTGGTTGGTAATAGTATTATAAACAAGGCCCTGAGCAATCTCCTCTAATTGGACATGCCTTGACCAAGAGGTTAAGCTAGGCAGCTTCTGGAGGGTTCCTTTATCCTACATGATTTTATAGCCAAAACACAAAGACTGTTAGTAATGCCTCTGTTCATATACGATGTGTATTCTACATATTTCATATCTAGCATATTCTAGTGATTACTTGTACCAACTGTTGTTCTTGTGTTTCAGAATAGGTGGATACTAGTGCAGTGGATGTTACCAGCACTCTGTTTTTATCAAATTCTGTCTTTTACTTAGGTGCATCAATATGGTTAACGTTTAGTTCACATGAAATTTCTGTAACCAGCTTACACAACTTTTCTGATTTTCACCAGTTAGCACTGGCAAACCATATTCTGTATGCCACATAGATGGCACGTGAACACCCAGGTAACTGTAATGTGGTGACTTAGTTTGGCAAGAGACAAAGTTTCTCTCTTGGGAAGTGACTGAAGGATGTTTTAAGTGGTCCCTAGCAGAAAAAGCAAAATACTGATTGGTCACAAGTTCTCTATGACAGCTGACAGGCAAAAGTAGTGTGCCAAGGTAGAAGTGATGTATTTTGAACAGCGAAGACATGTTGAGTTAGAACATAAGGCAAACAGAATAACAACAGATTGATTGAGAGGGTGAGTGGAAATGTGAAATTTGTGAGAGAGGATGAGTGTTGTAAAGTGGCCTTGATCGCATGCCTGATATGTTTGATTGCTATCTCTGCAGGCCTGGTGCCATTAACTTCAGGTAGAAAAAAATACRCATAAAAGATATTCAGCTTTCACTTTTAGCAGTCATGTAATACTGCAGTAGCATCGCTCACAAGTAAAGAACCAAAATGTTTGAAAATGTGAAACTTCCCATAAGCAGTGTAGTGGGGTGGGGGAGGGAAGGATTCCTTAGTCAGAGATTGAAAAAGTAATTAATCTGAAGTCAAGGATTTGCTATTTGCTTGTAAGCAAGCCCATCTGGGTCAAAGCAATGCAACACATCTGTGTTTTATACTGCTGTGAAACATAGCTTCCCACTAGAGTAGATTTTTCCCTCTATATCTAACAGTTTGCATGACATCAGTTGTTTGAGCCAGGCTGCAGTTCAAGTGAATAATGATCATCATGATATAATGATGGGGCAGAAGGCTCGTGACTTCCTAGGATTAGGATGACTTTGATAACCTAGTGTGAATTTTATCAGAACTAGTCAGGCATTTCCCAAGCACGTATCTGCTTTTAGGTAACGAACTTACTGATCTGTACATTTCCAGGTTTGACTTACTCTTCAAAGGTTTATTCTTCTTTATGTTCAAGGTCAGGTCAAAACCTTGATGGGCCGTGAAAGGTTGGCATTGATGACACCTTTGATTTAAATGAAAGGTTATAAGTATGATCCCTATGGATCCAAAGTCTTGCTGACTGCATAGTACATGAGCAATGTCAATAGCTATTTACAGTATGCACATGAGTCAAAATTAAGCAGTGGTAGTTTATCAGAGAGAGAAATTTGGGAACTTACTGTACTCTTAAATGATAGGTTTATATAGAAATGTCCCTTGTTTTTTGTTCCTGTCTTTCTCGTGTGGGGCTCTAAACAAAACAATAGTGCTCCTTTAGTATAGTCTTCCACTGATTTTTATTAGGCTGTTTCCCTAATGGCTTTCAGTTTCTTGGCTATTTCCTTTTGACAGACCCTGTCATAAGCTGTCGTTGCAGAATACTGTTCTCAATATCATGCAATTAACACCGGTTTTTGCAAGTAGCGAATGAGGTCAGGCTTACCTGTCAAAATAGTGCCTTGTTTTAAAAGCCAGCTGGGAGACATGAGTGGCTGGTGGCTCTGCAGCCCACCTGTCTCCTATCAAGCACCACGTGCCTGATGGTTACCGCAGGGATGGCCCCACCTTGCACAGTGCTGGGGGGGTATCAGGTCTTACATCCATATATGAAGTTTTCATAAAGCAGAGACTAGCCCAAACCACCAAGGCTGGAATTGAATTCAAACCATAGAAAAGGTCAAACTACCAGAAGAAATTATCATGAATCTTGTTTACGTGTTGAAAACCAAGGCACAGACAACTGCCCTTTCCCTGCCATCTAACAGGCAAGTCATAGTATAGAATCAAGAGTCCCAGTTTGATGCTGTCTTTACAGGGAGTATCAGTGTTAAGATCTCATGTCTGTGTGTATCTCTGCCTAGATACACATATTATCTCTCTCTATATATATACAAAGATGTTTTGGTATGTCCTTTAGTTTTTACAGGAAAGAATCCCTGTTGACATGACCCAGCTCTGGGTGAGGTTCCAAACGAGCCAGCAGAGAAACAGTGGTGTTGACTATGGAAAGCATTTCATACTTAACAAGTGCTTAGCACAGAACTTCATATTAATCACGTTACAGCAAAATCTACCATGTGCTGTAGCTCACTGGATAGATCTCATGAAAAATTAATCTGCAAACATTCTTGGAACTCTGCAGAAAAAATAGCCCAAATCCATGTTTCTCATGAGAAAATTATCTAGTTTGAGAATTAAAAAAAAAAAAATACCCACTACTGTTACCTAATTCCATGATGACTGTGAAACAAATGAAGACTACCTATGAAGCAAAATAAGTGTGAGTATCCAAAATCCAATTTTCCATGGTAAATACAGGTACTGTGCAGGGCAATTGGGTCAAAGGTACCTGCTATGCTGCCACTACAAATGCTGTTTCCAGTGTGCTTAAGATGCAAATATGTGTTACGCTGGGTGCTACGTGCTTCAGAGTAATATCTTTTTTTCACATTTTGCATAGTAACTTTAATTATATCTTACTGAAAACATCAATTTACTATAAACTGAAGTATATTTCTTATTACTGTTTTGCTGTTTTCATAATTCCAGAGTATAAGTACAGTGAAATGTTTGTTAGGAGATATTGAATACTATAAGAATGTCTTGGTTCTGCTTTTGAAAACTGTCAATTAACAAGCGTTCTAATTAAGAAAAAGGGAAAAGAAAAAATGCAATTAAAATTGAGGCTTTCCATAAATTAAGTGTCTTTTTTGCTTTTCAAATAATATGTACAGTTCTGTAATATAGCAGAACAATGTAAATGAAGCTTTAAAAATACAGCATGCCAGAAACAGATTCTAAAACCTATCTAGAAAATTATAAACATGTAATTAAAATAAGAAACTGAGAAAATAACTATTTGTGGACTTAGTCATAAAATAACTATACACAGTTTAATCTAAAAAAATCTGTGGTATTCTCCCTGTTTCATGGAATTTCATTTTTTACTAATTCAGTTAGCTGACCAAGCTTACTGATGTCCACTATAACCTAGTATCAAATTCAGCAAAGAGAGACTGGATATAGCTTGGCCAAACCAAGAAGAGAATTTGGTACATTTTGTAAGAAAGAACACTTCTTGACAGTGAATATTTTTAAGCTTTATGGGATCTTTGAGCAGTACAAACTGACCTAGATCAAATTAGCGGTGCAGGGTTTTTACCAGTCGAGAATCTGAGGAGGAAGTATTCGCAAATTTTCTTTTTTTTTTTTTTTTTTTTTTTAAATTGGAAGATACAAAAGACCAAAAATGTTCCTATGAGCTCGTCATCAAACCCAAGATTTCTAGCAAGAAATATGCTTGAAGGCCATCTCCACAACAGTTTAAATGCTTTTTGAATTAGATAAGAAGCCTGGAACTCAGATAGTGCACCTCCTTAATGTGCTAATCATCACTTCTTGTTTATTTTAGGATCCATTTCCCTCAGGCCCTTTCCTTGAAGATGCCTCATTTTCAACAAACTGCATTGTGTCAGGAAGGCCTTATGGGTTGAACTCCCTTAGTTAATAAGGTGCCCTGCGTAACAACTGCCTGTAACTCAGGCTTGTTGTCATTCATATATTAACAGGACAGCAAAAACTAACTTCTGCTGGAAAGGGGTGATTTCCCCTGAGTACTTAAAATGAGTAATTACACTGGTGAAGAGCTTTCTAACTCTGTCTCTTTATAAAAGAGTAAAACCAACTCCTCCATGCCAAAGAAAAAAGCTTTTAAAGAAGTTCAAAGTGGGATCGAGTGCACCCTCAGCAAGTTTGCAGATGACACCAAGCTGAGTGGTGCGGTCGACATGCCTGAGGGATGGGATGCCATCCAGAGGGACCTGGACAAGCTCGAGAAGTGGGAGAAGTGGGTCCATGTGAACCTCCTGAGGTTCAACAAGGCCAAGTGCAAGGTCCTGCACCTGGGTCGGGGCAACCCCCGGTATCAATACAGGCTGGGGGATGAAGGGATTGAGAGCAGCCCTGACAAGGAGGACTTGGGGGGACTGGTGGATGAAAAGCTGGACACGAGCCGGCAATGTGCGCTCGCAGCCCAGAAGGCCAACCGTATCCTGGGCTGCATCAAAAGCAGCGTAGCCAGCAGGTCGAGGGAGGTGATTCTGCCCCTCTGCTCTGCTCTGGTGAGACCCCACCTGCAGTACTGCGTCCAGCTCCGGGGCCCTCAGCGTAAGAAAAACATGGACCTGTTGGAGCAGGTCCAGAGGAGGGCCATGAGAATGATCAGGGGGCTGGAATGCCTCTCCTATGAAGAAAGGCTGAGTGAGTTGGGGTTCTTCAGCCTGGAGAATTCTCTTCTCCAGGGCTTCAGGGAGACCTTATTCAGCCTCTCAGTATTTAAGGGGGCTTATAAGAAAGATGGTGGCAAACTTTCTAGCAGGGCCTGTTGCGACAGGACAAGGGGGTATGGCTTTAAACTAAAAGAGGGTAGATTTAGACTAGATATAAGGAAGAAATTTTTTACACTGAGGGTGGTGAAACMCTGGCACAGGTTGCCCAGAGAGGTGGTAGATGCCCCATTCCTGGAAACATTCAAGATCAGGTTGGACGGGGCTCTGAGCAACCYGATCTAGTTGAAGATGTCCCTGCCCATGGCAGGGGGGTTGGACTAGATGACCTTTAAAGGTCCCTTCCAACCCAAACTATTCTATGATTCTAAGTTCGGGGGTGTCCCAATACAGATCAGAACAAAGAATTCTTTTCTTTATAAACTGAAATTTTTGTAACTCGAGAGCTGTTTTCTGACCAGGTCCAGTCTGAATCAATGTTTTCTCCAGCTGTTCACTCTCTATGCTCCCTTCTCTCCATGCACAATTTAACTGATATTGAACTCCATCAGTCTCTCCCTACACAGTTAGTAACATGCCCCTTTTTTCATTTCATTGATACCGATGTCTGTGGGTGTCCTCAGCTTGGTTTTAGCTATTTTATTTTTATATATATGTATGTATATGAAAATTTTGCGCCATTTACAAAGTAGTTATTCAGTTTGGTAGGAGGGGCATAAATAAGGTGAGCTCTAAAGTTGATTTGGGAGCAGGAATGTTGCCTTTGCATCTTCAGGAGGTGTTGAAGTCTATACCTACATGAAAATAAAGCAATTCTGTAGTCACAGAAGAATGAAATTAAAGGGAGAGAGATGTAACAAGATTATCTAGATTTAAAAAAAAAAAAAAAAAAAAGATAGGCAAGAGACTATAATTGTTTTGTAACAAGTATAGATACAAAGACCCAGCTCAGATAAGGGTGTGGAAGAGGAAAGTGATTGGTAAGAGATTGAGAGCTGGGAAAAAGGGAGCAGATTAAGGAATCAGCAGGCAGGAAAATGAGAGACATTTCTGAGCTGGAGGTGGAAGCAAAGAAGGAAAAGAAAGTGAAGGGAAAGAGTTAAAGCTGCAGGTAAAGAAGACAACAGAACTGTGAACGAGGATGAAAAGCAGTTGTGCAAGTGAATTTGAGAGAGAATGACATGCTGCGGGAGTGAGACAAAAAGGATTTTAATGGAGAAGCAGGAGAAGGGGATGAAATGGAACTGAGAGAACAATGCCTTGAATGATTCCCCTTGCTCTTCCTTTCACAGGACTCTGGGAAATGTTGTGCTCATCGAGCTCTTGTGCTGCCATTTGTTCATGAACAGGTGAGACCAGAGGAAGGCGGTGCCTTGCCTAATAATGCTGTTTATTCTTCCTTTGAGCATCAGATGTAATTTGGCCTTTAGTGTATTTCTGGCTGGGCGTTTCAGGAAATATATGGTTACAGATTAAAGGTAACTCCATAGCAGAAAAAGACAGGCTCCTCAATTCACCCTATCAAAACATTGCAACAAGCACTTGGGCAAATACCGCTGTTTTATGGCTTGTGAGAGTCCACAGTGTATTAGTGCTGCAGTACACCAGCCGGTTTTTCGCCCCTGTGGATTTTATTGTACCCTGTGAAAATCTCATTGCTTCCATAGTGAGGAAGGCAAAGTCAAAGAGATGGAGCAAAGGGTTATGGATGTTAATGAATTTGGGATGGGCTCCAGGAAAGTGATGAGGAGGTACAGTAAGATCTGGAAATATCAGAACTGAAAAGCAAGAGGAAAGGAGAAAGATCAAGAAATAGAATAATAGTTCAGAAACATAATGGATACTGGTAAAAAGATGGCACAGCACAGACTTGAAGCCAGGGGTATTTTTTGGGGGGGAGGGAAGTGAAAGCACAACAAGATGGTAATAAGCAATTACTGGGAATTTAATTCCATTCTGTGTTTCTTCTACACTTTAAAATGATAAAACACACAAGGCAAATCAGTGGAGGAGAAAGTCAATTACAGTAGCAAATCAATTAGGGTAAAGAGTCAAACCAATCAACGCTGTAAGGTAACTAATGAAGGACAATTAACAACAATAAGTGGATCCAGCGCTGCTCAGATTCAAAAATGAAGGGAAGGCACAGAAGTGACATCAAGCTGTAGAGGCTACAGAAGGTGCTCTATTCAGAGGGAAAATACGCTGTGGGCCTGAACTCTGTATTCAGTGGGCTTTGACAGCCAACTTCAGGATGTACCAGGGTGAGGGAAAATGACTTTACAAGCTTCTATTTATCTACTGATATTTTCTGTTAGTGTAGTAGTGAGTCTCGTGCCCCATTCTATTATTTGTCTGTTACCAATCTGACGGCTGATTCAAAACCTGCTCAGTGTGCCCTGTTGACATCTGTGGGCTTTAGTGATACCCCTAACCTCTTTGAACCAGCTGTATTTAAACTATTTAAGACTACATGTCCACACTGGAAGTTACTTTACTTCTGAAGATGGAGAACATACAAGATACATAACATCATAACAAGGCAGCTCTGCTTAAAATCCTGCATTGCAAACACTCTCCAGGAAGGAGAGTGTCTGTGTGCCATTGTCAGTCTTAAAAGTCATCTCATCGCTCCTTGACTAATATCTGAACGTAAGGAAAGAACAGCTTAGTTTAAATCTGCCTGTGTTGATTCTTATATAAACATTTTTACATTACAGATCCTTCTTAACATATGTGAAGGACCAATGACCTTTCTGGTAGAGGCCAAAAAAAAAAAAAAAAGTTTGCTGGGAAAGAGCAGAGATTAGTAATCCAAACTGTGCTACTAATGGTGTTGACATCTTTTATAGATTTCCATTCAATCTCAGCTAATACTTGACATACTTCCTTATACCGAAGCACATTTTATTCTAAATTGTCCCCACAGAGAACAGCACTGCTTGATATATTCAGAATTAGATTGGCTAGATGATCTTAATTCAAGAAAGTACTGAATTTGTCTGTGGTTCATCTATAATGCACTAAAAGGAAAATTCCCCAGCTAGACAAGTAAATTATTAACTCATAAGTCTATGTGTTGTAATTTGTGTATAGTAATAACTTATCTTTAAGTAGGATTGAAAATGTGTACGGAGAACGTGAATCGAGTCAGAAATAATTGGTTATTTTCAAACAGAGGGACAAATTCTGAAGCTGGGCTTAATGGGAGAGGTCAGACTTTTGCCTGTCTGAAGGGCTCTCTGCCAGTCATAGACGCACTGAAGCTGTTGCTACCGGTGCAGCACCTGCTAGGAAGCAAATTTTGAGGTTAATGCTTAGGATAAGATAAATCCAGATGTTTTTCTCCCAGCAGATACAGTCAAAAATAGAGACGAGGTGATGGACACTGTAAAGGAAACATTTTTTTATGTTTAATTGAGTTTCCAGTGATACCAATAACTGTATTCTTGCTTCACAGAATTTGGAATTCTGACACAAAGCTGTTTCATTAGCGGGTCGTTCATATGCCTGGTGTGGAAATACTCAGCAGCTTTTAAGTAGGAGCTAGTTATTTTTACCTCTAATCCAATTTACTTCTCAGAAACTCTAAACTTTTTTTGACTGAAGAATACCGATTTTATCCCTAAGCCCCAAAACAAATCAGTTAAAGCTGTAATCAAGACTTATACTCTATCTTTAGGGTTATAAACCTGTACATAATGCACGTTGCAAGTATGTTCAAGTAGTTACTGTGCTGTAATAAGCTTGATAGCTCTGGTCTTTGCAGTTCTTTGTCATGCATATTATTTTGGTCTCTCAAAAATGCTTTGCTCTTGTGAAGTGGATGCTATTTATTTGGAGTGTTTTACCTGTCTAAAGCAGCCAGCAAACCCCTTTTTTAGTACAGAAGTCGTGATGTGTTGGTGTTGAGGTTCTTTTCACTCATGGCCCTGCTGAACAGAGTCTGCTGTGGTGGATCAGGACTGTTCTTGATTTTCCTGTCTGCTTACTTAGCTAATTAAAATAACAAATCTTCACAGCTGTCTACTTCGGATTTGTCCTTATCACCATAAACTAATTAAAATAATGCAACTGGTCCCAACTCATTAAATGTCAACTATTCTTTTCATATAATTATAAACCTTAAAAAAAAACCTCACAGAACAAAACAAAAACTCGTTCCTCTGCTCTTTCTTCCTTTAGCTAATTGTAACTGTTTTCTCAAGATGCCTACATGTTAACTTACGTTTTCATCTGTGGTTTTTTTCCTCTGACATGCTTTTGCAATTGTATTTTTGTAGCCTCCCACTCCATCTTTTCTCCTGTCACTCTTACGTTTTCTGAAGAGTGAACATCAAAATACCCAGGGTTTCTATTCAGTTTAGTTGGGTACCCTACAGAATGCATGCTTGTCCAAGGCTTTTAAGTCCACTTAGTGGACTGGGGAAATTGCAATAGGAAGTATAATTCAAGAAAGCATTTAAGTGCTGGCTTAATTTTGTTTCCCAGTGGCACGTTTATTCGCGTGCTTTAATATGATACTGAATCGACATTGTGGTCTGTATGTAAAATTACTTCTGAAATGGAAGAGATGGAGTTTTCTTACTGTAGAGAGAGTAGAGATCCCTAAAATGGAAATAATAAACTTACTTTTATTGGATTTTTTGTATCCAAACTAATATATGTGTCGCCTAAAAGCCATGGGGATCCTAATGTGACTGATTAGGTAGGCATATCTGTACTTTTATGCTCTGTTTATAAAACAGTAGGAATTCAGTGCTACTCTCTATTGAAAAAAAAAAATTCTGTCCCACAAATTTTACCGGGGATTTTTCCTATACTGTAACTTAGCATTCTTCTCAGGGAATAATGTTTCTACACACTAGTTTATTTACTGCAAGACCTTCACTTTTAATTAGGTCTTTCCTGTCTGTCTTTTCTTTCTTTTTCCCCAAGAAAAATTTCCCTTACACTCTTCTGTGCTGAACTCTACTGCTGTTTTGGCAGACCTACTTTCAAAGGGCTTCCTTCAACACCTGACAGACATTTTTCCAGTACAAACAATTAATACCTTTCTGTTTTCTCTGTTCTGTTTTTGCCAGTTCACTGTTTTCCAGTTCTAAACCAGTGTCTGGCCAAAAATGGACAACAAACCTAAAAGAAAATCCAGGTTCCAATTTGTTCATACCCGGTGTCTGTCTTCAGATCTGAAATTGCTTTAAAAGCCTGAGGAAGAAGACTTATCACACCTCTGCACAGCAAAAGCAGTAAAAGGGGATCATTTTGCTTACCTCTGCAACATCCCTTGCTGCAGCTGCCTGCATGTAATAATTGTACACAGGGTTATTCCATAATGTCTTAAAACGCTTCCTCAAGGAAGATACCTTAACTGTACCCCAATTGTCCTTCCGAACAAGGATCACTGTCTGAATTGAGTTCTGTGGCTTGTGGTTGCTGTTCTTTGCTCTGTGCCCAGGCTGGGCAGGTGCTTCTTAAATGGCATGCAAATTGGTGGGATGGGAACTGCACTTGCAAATGGCCAGTTCTACAGCTACCTGCCCGTTCTTTAGCATAAATACCTGCTTTGTGCCCTTAATTAAGGCAATTTTGCAGGGACATTTGGCACGTGGTTTCCTCTTTACAGGTATAATTGCACCTTCCTGATTACTTAAACATCCTGCTATTTTGACACCCCTTGTGTATGCATATTATTAAAATCCAACACTTTTAGCCATACACAGTTGGAAATACAAGATAAAATTAGGTATTCTGCCTTTTTCCCTTCTAGTAACAAATGTGCGACGAAAGAGCTGAAGTGAGTCATAAAGGAGAAGGAATATGTTCTAAAGCAGCAGTTCCCAAACTTTCTTGCTTTGTTCTGTATTCTTAAAACTAGTCTCTCGTTTTGTTCCACTTTTGGCTTTAGCAGACTTGTGTTTCCATGCTCTCTACTAAAATAAATGCCAGAGAAAGCCTAAACTGTTCAATTTATAACATCCTTTTTAAACATTGCAGGTACAAAGACAATATATCAAAGGGAAACGCAATGAAGCAAGCATTATTATTAATGTTTTCCATGTTGCTTAAATTATAAGAAACAATCAAAATGCTATAAATGACTTGCTCTCTTGCATTATGCTGCTGAGCTACAACAATGGTTTGCCTTTTTAAGTTATTTAATTTGTTTGAGCTTCCTGCCCATTCTTCAGTACAATATCAGTGAGCGGACATCAAAGTTCACCTTGCTCTCTCTTGACAAATTTCAAGTGAAGAGAAAAACAATGATTTAAAGTAGCACCTGGGGAAATCAAAGCCTGGTACTAGCAGGAAGCGTGCGCTTGCTCCACAGTTGGTTTTCGTCAGTTGAGATATTGGTAAGCTTCAGTTAAAAGTCTGGTTTACTTATTTTCAGTGGTGAATAGGGCAGAGAAAGCCAGTCTTGAAGAGAAATGTGGAGCTTAAGGGTTCAGTCAGACACCAGGCTAAACGCATTCCTTCACCACAAAAAGTTGCTAAGCTACGCTTTGTTGGATTTGAACTTGAGTTCATCATCACATGACAGTTCAATCAAAAGCTTTCTTCACTTTTTTGTGAAGCCAGGTGGCAAAACGTCTTCTGTGAAAATTGGACCCCTGATCCAGCTCTGATTTTTCACTGTCAGTACGGTATTCGTTAAATTCTGTGCCCAAATTCAGGCAGTGCTTTTATTTGTTGGTACACATATGTACATATCTGATACATCAGTATCAATAATTATGTTGGGGTGAACTTTCAATTTATTTTCAGAGAGAAATTTAGTATTTGGCATATTTTCCCTATTTCCTTTGTGTTTTATAAATTACACTGTCTTTAACGCTGTCCTTGTTTTGTCACAAATATTAAAAGGTGTAGCTTTCAGTTTGGTTTTCTGGCACACTCAGCTCATTGAGATGTGCAAGCAAGTTAATACTCTGGTTTTCATGGCCACAAGTCATTCTCAAAGCAATCTGCACATTCAAAACTGAAATTACCATGAAAAACTTTAACTTGGAAAAAGATAAAGCAGACCTGTCAGAGACAAGTCAACACCTTTCCACATGAGAGCTATCTTACTCATGCTTGGAGAAGATTGTGATCGCTTCCCGTTTCACTGAACAAAACTGAAAACAAAAGTGAGCGTGTCACTTCTGGTTTAATTACATTTTCCACCTTTTCACCCTGATCTAGAATGACTTTCAGATTGATGGGCAATTTGGTGCAACCTGCAGTTTCTGAAGGATGCTATAGAGAAGGACTGAACTTAGCACTGGCCCTGCCAATTGAGTTTTTGTCAGAAATTCACTGTGCTTCCCAGGCGTTGTTCATGCTTTATCACAGGAGGCACCTATCCATCTATGCCATTCACCAACTACTCCAGTAAACTAATGAATTTTGCCTTTCCCCCCCCCCTTTTTTTTTATTGTACGTCTTGATAGGCCTTCAAAAATCAGAAAGTCTCTAACTATGTATGCAAGAGGTAGAAAATTAGTGATATCAGTATTTGTACATCRTTATGATGAGTAGTTACTCTGTTTCATATGTCCCATGTGGCTTCATTTGAGAAGCTACATTTTGACATCTCCTTCATGAATAGTTTAAGGAATAATGTAACAAATAATTTAAGGCGTAGCAACTGTGTCTCAGGAGCTGACAACATGGTGTCCTTTTGTGCAACTCTTCAAATTTGTGACTTTTGGCAATTTCAACAATATCAAGCTTGTGTTACAGGTTGTTTCAAAGAGCTTTTTAATAATGCGAGGAACAGCTGGTTTTTGCTTTTTGTTTCAATTTGCTTCTCAAAGGTGTTCCTCTCAATTTGTTTTTTATTTATTTTTTTAAAGACCTTTACTCTGTATTAAGATGTTCCTGAAGCAGGAAATGCTTCTTTAGATAACAGTTCATGACAAATGATGCCCCAAGGCACTGATTTGTTTTCTTCACCACTGCAAGTAAATCCAGATGATAGGCAGTTGGGAACATATATTCTTACAATTCTGCTGTCTCTTACTTGTAGCAAGAAGCTACAGACAGCACCAGATCTCTTCAGCTTTCTCATGAAGGCTGTGATTCATGCAATCACCTTTTTCATCAACAACCCTTCATGTTTTCTTTGTATTTTTCTATTGAAGGTACTGCTACCAGCTGAAAATTACAATTACATATACGAATATGAAATAACTTTCATCCAGACCATATTTAAATCAATGCAGTCATTTGAATACAAGACTTGAAGATGAAAAAGACATTTTAAATGCGTGTAAATTCCCTACCTTGAGCTGAGACTTCAGAATGGATCCAGAACTGGCCGTAAGGAGCTAAGTACTTTCTTCACCTCTTAACGTAAATGATCAATGTTTCAATGAATAACTACCAGGGAGAAGACACAGAATGCTCAAGTTTACTGGAATATTTTCTGTGACTTCTGAAATACAGGTTTAAAATAATAGATAGTAACTTTAATCTTATAATCAATTTTGGATGCAAGCTGCATTAAAATCAATTGGGTTTTTGCTTGATCCAGTACTGTAGTATCTGTATCGCTCTTAATTTTTTTTTTTTTTTATTTTACCGCAAACACCTCTGACATCATTTACCCTCTCAAAGATTTGTGCTGGGGGAAAAATGTGCAGGGTAAAGAAAATGATAGCATCAGTGAGGCAATTCTTTATAATAATTACGTTTAATGCTACAAAAACTTACTAGTTTGCATGAGTTTGTGTACTGTAGTAATTCCCCACTTAAAATGGAAGATTATATTTAGAGATAGATGATTATGTCATTAAAATGCTTTGGGAAGCTGGGGGACATTCAGGCACTGAGAACTACAGGGCGCTCTGAGCGCAAAAGTTCTCTATCTGATGGTCCCAGAGCTGCTCTTGGGACCATCCCCTGGATGTCCCATCTGTTATGACAACTGTTATGACTGGCAGTGCTTCAGATCAACATGTGATTTCCCAAACACAACGTTTGTTTAAGACTTGATAGGAGCAGGATTACCCACAGCATTGTCTTTTGCCATCCGGGATTTCTGCATGGTGGCATTTTAAATGCTTTGTAACTAATTTTAGAAGAGAGACTGACAGTGTATTTCATTTTTTGATAAATAGATGCATTTCTTACAACAGGCAAAGAGTTCATCTCCAAGCCCTAATGTCCTACTCCAAAGTTACTGCTGCTGGGAACTACATCAATAACATCAACAGCAATGCACTTCTATATCCTATAGGTACGTGCTAGGAAAAATTTGGGCCTTCCATAAACATTTTTTTTTTCCATAACTTTTGTTCCAACTTTTTTTGTAAATAAGCTTTGTCTGCATAGGAGATGAGGCATGCATCCCTGTACAAAGTCTCATTGTGAGGATGTTCTTCCTGTAGGATTGTGCTGCACCAGAAGAAACAGAAGGGATGAGATGACATGGGATTGAAGAAGTGGTTTTAAAAAATCAGTTTTACATACAAAGCCAAGATGCCTAAGGTAGAAGACTAGTACCTAGGTTCATGTACTGTCCGTGGAAAGAGACACACAACTTAAGGGGCAGTTCCACAATAACTGAGTCAGTCGTACGGTACATTTTCCCTGGGCCATGTTACTGTGTGAACACATTGTTGACACAAGGGAGATGACAGAAAGGGAACGCTGAGGGATGTGTTGTGTCACATGTCCCTGGGTTTCTCTGAAAAAGTGGTTCAAGCGCCGCCTTCTACTGATTCTATTGAAGCTCATTCTGACAGGTGCCAGGCCTAAAGCCTTCTCTGTATGTCCCCAAAGGGTGAATCAATGAGCTGCTGAGACACAATTACTTACCTACTGTTCCTAAATTGTTAGCAAATCACGCAATTGTTTCCACCAGATGCAAAAAAAGGAATAGAAACCTTGTTGGCTGATACTAGTAACTCATATTATAATGCTTAATTATGATTCGAGATTGCAGAAAATTTCATAGCAAAACAGTTTTTTCACAGCTCCAAAGTCTCAGTCCTCACTGCTTTGTATGCAAACACTGAATATTCCTGCTTGCTAAGGTTATTTCCATTTTTCTGCTCAATTTATATGAATATTTTATATCTACTATTGCAAATGTATTCTTGGTTTTCTTTCACAATTCCAGTGATGTATTTGACATGTAGGAACATTTTCAATATGAAAAACTTACAGCTGTAATCCTGCTTTCCTAACGCACAGAATTTCACAAGAAATTTTTCCTAGTGCACGTGGAATTCAGTAGGGTGATTTGAGCCAGTTGGATTCTACCCTTGTAGATCCTGGCACCATATCTTCCTTTAATTGTGGGGTGATCACAAAACTAATCAGCAACAGATCTGTGAGAAGTATTAAGTCTTTATACTCTACTCAAGACAAGAAAAAAAAAATCAAATGCTTTGTGGCCAAGCAACAGAAACTTCAGTCAGAGTCCTGAGGTGAAATTATCCCACCTCCCTTTTCTTGAAGGGAGCAAATCAAAAGACATCAGATGCCTCCAATTAATAAAGGTAAGTTTTATTAGACTAAAAAAATATAAAATCAAACAAGAGAACTAAAAGAGGGTAATTAAATAGAGAAAGTCCAGATACTTTGTTCTGCAAATTAAGTAAATCTTGAAAATGAATGTGTTCTCTCCCCATTGAGTCATAGCTGGTCAGGTCCTTTCTCTAGCCCAGTTTTCTAGCCAAGCAACTTCCTAAGGCTTYGAATCACTTTGGGCAACTTTTACCATGAACAAAGGTAATCAATGTAGTAATTAAAAACACAAAAAAAACCATTTCTTGGCTAATACACACAACGGGTAGCTAGTAGGTGGGTATTAATTTGCTCACCATTTTTGATGAGGTCTTTGTTGCCATGCAGTTGTCAGGCAAGAAATGGTCAACCTCCATGGCTTCCTGCAAGGGGTTGATCTTCAGTGTCAATAAATTGTCATCCTTCAACTGTTTTTTCTTCTTTTTCACATCAGTGTCTTCCTATCTTGAACTGCGAACTGTCCCCATCTCAACAATGTAATCTCTGTCTGAAGTTTTACCTTTCTGATCTTTCACAGCTCTTGTCTACATACTTTCTAGCAGCTGGTTCCTCAGAACTTTGAGCCAAAGTTATGCAAGTTGTGAGTTGTGTCACACGCAGCTGAACCCCTGCAGGGAAGGTTAAAGCTTCCTGGATGCTAAGAAAGGGTCTTCCCCTTGCTTCTCAGGAATGTTTCGGCATGTTTCCAGCTTTCCTCAGAGCAATCCCATTCTGCACTGTCACTGCAAGTCACTTGGCTCATCCTTGCCTGGCTTTTCCCATGGTGTTTACGCGCTGCTCTTAGGAGTGACAAAGTCTCTCCTCCCTCTGGAAGTTGCTGCCTGACCCAGAGTGTCCGAGGTACACGGGCAGCCTTCCTCTCTGCTGCCTAGCTGTACCTTTTTCTATATGAAAGCGGTACATGCAGTATTTGCCATTAACTCTGAACAAATGAATCAAACAGTTCTGCAGTCTGCCAGAGGTAATAAGCTTTTTGACTGAGCTGTCTGCAAATGGATCTTCAAGTTAGATCTACGCTTTGGCTTCTTGATGTTGCACTGCCAGGCACCCCGGCAGCCATCCAGTAGGAGGTTGTATTACAGTTACATACAAAATGACTTCATCGTCAGGGTTTTTTTCATGGCTGTAGAGATCTTTGAGCAAATCAGTAGGGAGCAGAGACCCTGTTGGCAATTCTGATTCACAGGCTGTATGGCTGTAGGAAGAGGAATGCTGAAATCTCCACTGGCAAAAAGAGATGTAGTAAGTTAAAAAAAATACATCTCAGTGACCCCGCGTAGAAAAGAATACATTTGACTTGCTAGTGTCAAGAACAGGTGTAATTGAAAACAAGGTTTTCCTTCCGAGTGGAAAATTGGAGGAAGGGACATTCTGGCAAAGAAAACCTTAAGCCTTCACTGGCAAAAATGGATGCTAAAAGCKTTGTCTTTTGTTAACTGTAATGAGATACAGACAAAGGTGTTGGAGTCAAGGGAGCATTTGCTAACAAGCAGGTTTGGGACTGACCAGGAGCATCCTGCTGGGAACGCATTCCACAGAGGGCCATGCATCTGATGATTTTCCAAAGGCTCATTTGAGGAATAGTGCCGGGGTGATCAAAGCTCAGCAAAGGAATTTCTGGGCTTGTAGCTTTAGGTTTGGCAAAATAGATTAAGGGACAATAGATACCATGTTTATGTGACCTTTAAGGTAGATTAGTTTATAGGAGTTTAAGATAGATAAATAAATAAAACATTAATCTACAGGCTCATCTTTTAGGTGAGTTTTCTAAGATGATATCAAAGAAGGCTTTTGTAGCTTGCTACTTGGCATATTCAGCAGAAAACCGTAAGAATAGACAAGTGTTCCACATTTAGTCAGGGAAATATTAGTGATTTGGTTAATAATTAAGTCAGTTCATTTCATTCTAACCTCTTCTGGTTTTCTGGAGCGGGGAAACAACTTTCAACGGCTTTTCCTTTCTGATAATGTAGCTCCTCTGGCATTGTTTGATGGGCTTCATTCATGTGTGTTGAAATTTCCTGGAGAGAAGTCTAAGCATTCAAAAATGTGCTTTCTCTGCCTCCAGGTTTTTCCAGTTATTTGGCTTTTTCTTTAGTTGTAAAGGCTTTTGATGATAGAGCTGGCTGAATACTTTCAGGGGGGGAGGAGGGAGGGAACCAAACAACCAACCAAACAAAAAAACCCACCAAAACCCAATCACATTTCATATAAAAATGCCATTTTGTTGAGCCCCGGATGTTTCATTCATAATGTCCCTGGTCCGAGTGCTTGCCAAGTCCAGAGCAGGGTGCCAGGTGAAGAGTGCCTGGATTCCTGACGGGTTGTCCTAGGGGGCACGGATGCAGGGAGCTGCCAGGGCTTCAGACTTTGGTCAGTCTTCTGCTGCCTGAGCCCGAGAGCCAGCGTTTCCTGTTGTTCCTCAGTGAAATTGTCATCTTTGCTCTGATCATGAAAGCTGACAGGAACATCAATATCACTAAGTGGTTGCAGGGCCTGGGGAATTTAGCACATGTTAGTTTTTGGTCTGATTTGGACTGTAACTTAGAAGAGTAAAACAAAATCAGCCATGAATGGAAACCCTGCTTTCCAGCCAGCTCTTTTCTAGCCTTCACCTGGTGCTAATGAGGGAAAGAAAATTGGAGTCTTGTGCTGGAGGCGTTTACACCCACTGCTGTTTGATTTTTCTGTAAGGCCAGTTGGAGTTTCATCACTGTTAATGCATTTAAGACTTAATGCAAATAGTTATTAATGTTTGTGACTGGTATCCACCAAGAAAAATACCACAGAAAAATGATGACCAGAAGATTCAACTCAATCATGTTAATGTACAGAGATCAATGTGGTGAAAATTAGGTATTTCCTCTACTTTAGCTGAGTACAGACTTTCAGGCTTTTCACACGTCCAGGTTTTAACTGTCTAAACTCTGCCACCCAGCTCAGCGACCGGTTGTACAAACTAGCATGGGTATCACAGTGTTATTGGGCTTTCGCAGTTGATATGGTGAGCGTTAGAAATGCTGCTTTTTCCAAGCAGAGTAAGATGGGATTCCTCCCTCTAGGACAAGGAAAAAAATATATTCCTGTTTCAGTGCTGAACAGCTCATGTTCCTCCCGTCCCAAACAGGCATGAGTTTTTTATCTTGCATTTATATTCTTAATTTGCCCATAATTGCTTTCAGGCATCACATCTGAGGCCAGCCTTCATTAATATGTTAATTGTGCAGTCCCTCCCAGTGGATTTTTCCAAAGCTAAGAGTAAACAGAAAGGTTTATTCCCCCGCCCTTCCCCCAAGCCCTCTAAACAGAAAAATATTATTCAGATGAGATACTTGACTAGGCTCGGCTCTCCGTGATGATGGAGCGCGTTTATTTCATGTTTCTGGATCTGCCCAAAATAGCTGATCAGAATACCTCTGTTGGAACGGATCAGAGGCTCATAAGGTCAGAACAAAACTGCCTTTTTTTTTTTTAAGGTGCAGTTTAGAACCACTATACACGTTTCCCCTGTCCTATTCCGTATGGATATGCTAAATGGATAAAAAAAAAAAAAGCTGACATTATCAAAGTACTACAGGGAATTACCCACACACTTGCTGTTAATTAATGTGAGATGTGCAGAGGATTTGCCCACACTGCTTTGAAAATCTCAGCTAAAACATTTTAATGGTGAGTATTTTCAGGGAATGAAAAATACAAGGTGCCCTGTAAAACAGGCTCCTTAACTGTTTATTGCCTCTCTCAGCACTTGAGTTGGATTTATACAAAGGTCATTTACAGAAAAATCTTACAAAGTTCATTTTAGAGTTGTCCTGAAGACAGCCCTCAAAGTTTTCCAGTTAGGAAGGATGGAGGATAACATGAATTAAAATGATTWTTTTTTTTTTTAAATAATTTAAATTATTTGTTGGAATTAGGATTCTTCCAGCAACCTCTCTTTCTCTGTTAGGACTGATGATAAACTGTGCAAGGAAAGGCCAGCAGCAACAAGCTGCAAAAATAATTCACTGCCTGTTCCTTTATTTCTCTCTTCCTTTTATCCTGCCAGAGGTGGGGGCAGCTTGTGAAATTACTGTAGGTTGGCTGAGTGAGTAGGGGTGTTAATTGTCAGCTATAATGGATGTGCTAAAGGCTTCCGGGAAAAGTTTGTGCTTCTGTATCCATTGATATCCTTCTCATCTTTTCGATGAATTTTAACCCTTTTGGTTCCCCCTGCTGCTGACTATCACCTTTCCCAGTTCTCTCAGTCTGTAACTGTAACTGTCCGCAGTCTGTAACTGTGTTCTTCACTTGCCCAGGGCATCCTGCTTTGGCCAAAGGCTCAGCGGGCTTCTGACGTACTGTGCGTTATTCGTTTTGTAGGTACAGAAAGCAGAAACTAAATCATGCCAAGAGGGATGCTGGCTGTTTTAGGACCCATTCCAGTAAAGCCTGAGGTGCACATGTGAGCAGAAAAAAATGTGTGCAGACATTTGCAACAGATATAGAGGACTCATACCTGGCTGCTTTTCCTTCTGTTTAAATACAACTTCAAATGTATCCTCATCCCCAGTCCTTAGCTATTCATGCTTATATTGCTCATCCTTGCAGGTTACATGGATGCAGGGTGGTCACAACAGGCATACGAGAAAATCATTTTGGCGGCCAGAAAACAAACAAAACAGATGCCTACCTCTGCTCATTCCCTAAGCTCTTGCAAACTCACTCAGTCCATCAGATTCTTTATTACAAGTCAGGATTCATTCAACAGCTGAAATTGTGACTCAGATACCTCATCCTTCCTTCTCTGAAACTTGCTGGCTTGTGCTCTCTGTCAATCCAGCTTTTTGGATCCATATACTTTTTACCCTGCRCATGATGAGTATCTGCTCCTTATGCGTAATGGCATGTGCATCCAGTGTGACTGCGCTGCCTGCCTCTGTATTTCAGGCACTGTCAATGAGATGCAATGCCTTTATTTTTCATCTAAATATTTCTCCTCTTTCTGGTTACCTGGTTCTTTTGTGTATCTGTATTACCTCCTTTCCAGTCCATGTGCCCATTTGCGGAGTATTGATAAAAATTGATTTTTGTCCTGTGAGTAAATTGTACTCAGATGAAAGGAATTGCTCCTACAGGATGTATGAAGGATTTTTGCAGAAAGCACCAGAGGACCGTTGAGAGGTATTTTTCATAGCTCTGAAGACTTTCATATAGTTTTGCTGAAGATAAGCCAGATGAGAAGGTGCTGTGGACTCCATTAATAGGGACTCAGGGACTTTACATCAGTGTGGTGGTACTTCTTCTCTAAGCTGGCATGGCACTTACAGAGGTGTCTGCAGCTAAATCCTTGTTTGCGGTAGTATTTAATTCTCAGTCTTCTCCCCATCTCTAGCCATCCTCCATAAGTTACCTGCAGGGACCTCGAGTGATTCTTTCATCAAAGCTTTATGGAACAGATGTATTTCTGTTTCAATCCACCCTTCACATAGAGTAATAACTTTGCTTTTAGTAGTGGGACAATGAGTATAACTCTTCATATTTTTATGAATGCATATAACGCTGAGTCCATTTTTAGTAATTTTCCTAGTAAAGTTAATTTTACTATGCTTTTTCTGCTTAAATTTTCAAGCACACTGAGTCACACGCTAGTATCCATTCTAGTAAATAGGGGTCAAGTTGCACGGAGGATCTCAAATGCGGTGTCTGTGAAGCCTGTCAGGTAAGGTAGTCTTTTCCACCAGGATCTGTTTAATTCCCAGCTTTCCCATACATAAGGATGTATGCCATGTAACTGGCCCAATTTAACAGTTTGTGTTCCTGGAATCAGCAAAAGTATCTCTTTGTGTTGTTTCCAGCATTGCCCATCTATGTCACGTTTAGGAGTTCATCTGCAAAATGGCTATTAAAATAGAAAAATTATAATTATGCGTCAGATTTGAGAACGGAGGAGTCCTGTAGCTAGCGCTGCATTGCCCTACTTTGTGACTAAAGCCCATGGTGGAGGCGCACATGCCCCTTGCTTCACAGTGCACTGGTCAGTGCTCAAAGAAAGGACTGTCACGCTCCGACACAGACGTGGCAATAATAGCTTCAAAGAAATCTTAATTTCTTAATCTCTATTCAGTGCATTAATCTTTTTCAGTTTTAAAGAAAACAATTTAAAACAATCTGGAAGGCATGTAAGAAGTATTTTAAATAGCTGATATTTATAGCTGCTTCATTTTTTTTGAAGTCCCTATTCTTAACAACCAATAACAGCAATTCAGTAGCAATACAGTTCCTGCCAGTAACCTTCTCCTAGGAAAAAGGATTTCAGTAAGCTTTATCACTCAGTGTAGCCAACAGAAATATTTGATACTAAGAGCAGTGGAACCAGAAATCCACTTCAGATGTCCTTCAAACAGCTAGAAGAGGAATTCAAGGGGATGTGGAATAGGAAACTCGGAAAATGGAGCTTGACTTTGATACTTACTTGGTGTGATAGAGTAATTTACTCTCCATATAGATCTTACTGTATAAGAAAAAGGAGGAAAAAGGAAGCAGTAATGTGTCACCTTATCTAAATAAGGTACCTGTCATTCCTGAAATTCTGTTTAAACTATGATGGATGTTCTTATTCAACAAGAGAGATTTTTTCCCCACAGTGAAAGCTGATCCTTTCAAACAGAAAAGGATAATGATGAGACCGAATTTCCTGCTTATGGACGAGACTGAAACAATGCAGAAATAGCTGCAGAGCAGATGCCCTGGGATTCCCTTCTGACCACTTGCAATGTGTATAGCTGTAGAAAAGGACAGCGATTTGAATAGAAAAACAGCTGTGCTAATTGTCTTGCCAGAAACATCTGTATTCTTTGAAGTGGTAACCTACTCTCAGGATGCGATGTGTTTATTTCCTGAGAAAATTTTGTTTTCTTTTCAGTTAATTTTGATCGACTGGTCTGTCATTCCAGAATTTAATCTTTTTGCTACTTATCCATGGTTCTGATGTTAATGTTTTGCTAATTTAACTAAAGACATTAGCTGGAAATAGATCTCTGGTATTTAATCTTTTTTTTTTCTTTTCCCCACAAAGCAAATGCTTTTTTCTATAACTTCTTTTTTGAACACTGTTTTTAAAACAATTAATCTGGCCAGTGCATTGACCTATTCCTCAGTAACCTAGAGGACCATACAGTAAATTCAGTGGTCTCTACCCTAGACTAATACAAGTAGGTATAGTAACAAAAAAAAATGCTTGTGCTATGGTAGTGTCAATTAAAACCTACTGCAGCATGGTCAACAATGTAAATTAGGCCACTTCATGCAAATAGGGCTGTCTGAGAAGGCTTGATGTTACGGTGGTATGCATGGGTGTTTTGGGAAGATGGGGGGAAATAGGAATGAACACTGACTGCCTGTATCACAAATTGCTATTATTTTCTGTGTTGTTTGTAACCTCAGCTGGGAAGCCAGGGGCTAACCCAGCCACTGTAAAGCTGCAAAATAACCTAAAATCCATAACTTATTAGATACCTTAAGTCACCGAAGCCAGGAGGGATGCTCCCATGCACACTACTAGCTGACCAACCTGTCGTCATTCTTGAATATATAATCTTTCCAATAGCTGTGGGGTTCCCTTCTTTGATGCTTGGAAACATTTGTGCTACAGATACCCTTCAGAGTGTTGATTTTTAGAAGATGATTGTATATCCATGCACAAAGGATATTTCATGATCTTTGTGTATTCTTTTGTCCAAAGTAGTTGCGTACTGTACCTACAGTGAGATGGTGTTACTTATAGGAAATAAAAACAAGCAAGGGTTTAGGCAACTCTTTCTTACAGCTCTCCCACTGGAACCACAGGCTTCATATAAAAATGAATGAGTTGCATTTATCGAAAGCTTATTGAAAGACCTTCCTAAAGTGCTTTACTGTGCCTAATATACGCTGTTGCTCTCAGGAGCCAATTATGTTCCGGGGACGCAGCAGGGTTTTGCAGGCCTGCCTAAAAGTCCTAAACCCTGCTCTGACTGAAAATACTGCAGAAGCAAGTTCATTTACACCTCTTCGATGTGCTGTTTCATTGTTTACACAGTATTTTCATCAAAGAGGATTCTGCTCATTAAGCACAGAAGAACCTGACAGACGGGACCTGGAACACTTGCCATCAAATTTAGCCCAAGTCTATCTGACATCTCAGCAGGGGAAGTGGAGAGCTGTGATTCTGAAATAGGTGGTTTGCAGTCTCTAATCTCAAGTATACAGCACTGAAAAGAGCTGTTCCTGCATAATGCAATTCATACCATCAGGTATTGTATGTTTTAAGTCACAGATCTGTACTTCTTGAACCCCTTTTTTTAAAGTAATTTTCTTCGCTTGCTGACATTTTAAGTGTTCTGTGTTCGGTGCCACTAGATTATGACAYTTTGATGTTTAGTTAGAAATCCAAAATAGCAATTAGGGAATTACAAATTGCAGAAATCTTGCTGTTTAACTATTAATTATATTCCTTATTGTCTCAACTAGTAAATGATTACACAAAACTGTCTCTCAAATATAACATGCAAAACCTTGTTATAATTAGGGTATTCTTGAGATGTCAGTCCCCACTCGATGGAACTGACTTATCTCTAGAGCCTGCTGAAGATGACGGTGTTTCCATGTGAAGAACAGCTGTGGTGGGTTGACCCTGGCTGGACACCAGGTGCCCACCAMAGCYGCTCTATCACTCCCCTCCTCAGCTGGACAGGGGAGAGAAAATATAACGAAAGGCTCGTGGGTCGAGATAAGGACAGGGAGAGATCACTCACCAGTTACTGTCACAGGCAAAATAGACTCGACTTGGGGAAATTAGTTTAATGTATTGCTAATCAAATCAGAGTTGGGTAATGAGAAATAAAAACCAAATCTTAAAACACCTTCCCCCCACCCCTCCCTTCTTCCCGGGCTCAACTTCACTCCTGATTTCTCTGCCTCCTCCCCACAGCGGCACAGGGGGACGGGAATGGGGGTTGTGGTCAGTTCATCACACGTTGTCTCTGCCGCTCCTTCCTCCTCAGGGGGAGGACTCCTCACACTCTTCCCCTGCTCCAGCGTGGGGTCCCTCCCACGGGAGACAGTCCTCCACAAACTTCTCCAATGTGAGTCCTTCCCACAGGCTACAGTTCTTCACGAACTGCTCCAGCGTGGGTCCCTTCCATGGGGTGCAGTCCTTCAGGAACAGACTGCTCCAGCGTGGGTCCCCCATGGGGTCACAAGTCCTGCCAGCAAACCTGCTCCAGCCTGGGCTCCTCTCCCTACAGGTCCACAGGTCCTGCCTGGAGCCTGCTCCAGTGTGGGCTTCCCACGGGGTCACAGCCTCCTTTGGGCATCCACCTGCTCTGGCGTGGGGTCCTCCATGGGCTGCAGGTGGAGATCTGCTCCATCGTGGACCTTCATGGGCTGCAGGGGGACAGCCTGCCTCACCGTGGTCTTCACCACGGGCTGCAGGGGAATCTCTGCTCTGGTGCCTGGAGCACCTCCTCCCCCTCCTCCTTCACCGACCTTGGTGTCTGCAGAGTTGTTCCTCTCACGTATTCTCGCTCCTCTCTCCGGCTGCAATTGCACAGGTTTTTTTCCCCCTTCTTAAATATGCTATCCCAGAGGTGCTACCACTGTTGCTGATGGGCTTGGCCTTGGCCAGTGGTGGGTCCCTCTTGGAGCTGGCTGGCATTGGCTTTGTTGGACACGGCAGAAGCTTCTAGCAGCTTCTCACAGAAGCCACCCCTGTAGCCCCACCGCTACCAAAACCTTGCCACGCAAACCCAATACAACAGTGCTCAAGAAAAATAGGCGTATATGTGTGTGATTATAACCCAGAGTCGTAGATATTGACTTGAGCTCTGGGAGATGTTGAAATCCTTGCCTGATCCAGGGCATAATGTGTCATCCTGGATTGCTGCAAGTCAAGCAAGTCTTATTCATGTTACCTTTTGTGAAGAGATTTGTGAAAATATTTTGGCTTTGATGGAATAGGATATTTCAGCAAAAGCTTTCCAAACGTGTCATGGAATGGTACCTTGGGAGTACTTCTTGCTTTGTAGCCACAGCGCTTCAGCACTGCAGCAGAAATAGTGCTTTACAATGTCTACAGGCAAATGAAATCTCTCCTTTTAGTCCTGTTTTCTACACTGAAATTGTTCTAACAGTATTCTGCACCTAACCTACCCTGATGCTAATGTTATGTTTGACAACACTGCAAAAGTGCAAAGATGCAAGTAAAACTCCCAAGTAATGTTGGATGCAAAGGTGAAGTCCCTCGGGGAGCAGCTGCATGCTGATGTGCTCTCAGAAGGATAACTCTTGTTTTCAAGAGGGAAAACAATGGTATAGTAGAGAAGGCTTAGGAAATTACTAGGAAACTCAGTCTGCTTTGAATTTCCAACCAAATGCGGTGCTTGTGCCAGGCTCCATAGATACCACTACTTTAGATCAGGTTACCTATTCCAGAATAAAAATCACTGAAACGCACGTTACACAGATGTCAAGTCCCTCATCATCAGTTTCATTCTACAGGTCCTCTGTTGTTCTACACTACTTGCTAACAAGTTGTTAGAAGTCTAGCCTGGTCTCTTGTACTGAATACCCACCAGTGGCTGGAGCACATCTGGTTTGGCTTCTTCCCATAGGAATCCTGATTGTGTGCTCCACAATGAAACTTGCTTTTTTAATTGCAACCACTATAGCTGTTTGCTATAGTGCAATGTGCACCTACTATAAAACCATTAGTAAAAATACAAGTAAACATATTGACAGTTCTGTCTGCTATACGAGCAGATCTCATGTTTATAAGTGCATCTCAATTTCGTCAAGATCTCCGAGTGCAACATGATGGACACACAGAGAACTACACTGAAGTAGGAAAAAAAAATGTTTGCCTTTAAAATAAGATCTCCTAACCACCTTTTCATCAAAACTAGGTGGGAAATATAAAAAGAAACAGCTTGAGAGGTACATTTTCAGTCATTTTGAAATGCCCTTTTACCCTTGTAATTTACTTCCAGACAGTGCACACATTTTAAATGAATACTTTGCTAAAATCCGAAAAGGTGTTAAAAAGTGAAATGAATACATCGTGTTCTGAAGAAGAACTGGGGCTAAAGATCATTCAGATTATTTCAAAAAGGTCTTTATCTCAGAGTGATGATGACAATAATGGCAATGAAATAATGGAAGCTGGGAAACAACAGTTGGAAGGCTCTGAAATAAAGCTCTTACAGATGCCATGCTTTTCCCAGGGGTCAGTTATCACAGATATTGGGAATATTTTCTGAGTTGTATTGGGATATAGAACAAGTAGTTACGCTTGTAATAAACTGTTGCAAGTAGCATACTGTGAAGCACTGGCTGACTCCATGTGTGACCAGGTCTAATAAGAGACCTGTGCTGGGTGCAGCACTGAGTGATTTGAGATGCTAATGTTCAGTTTGTTAATGTACTCTTCAATGTCGCATTTTAGAATGTTTTAAAGCTTAAAAAAAAAGAGAGAGTGAAAAAAAGATTTGTATATTTGTATTTCAAGGTTCTCTGATAAGGAAGAATATTGTTGTTGAGGACTACCTTCTTCAGAATTTATAGGCTGGCAAAAGTAACATACGAAAATATGGCAGAAATTACTCTTAAATTACTTTAAGAAAGTAATGTCGTGGTTTAACCCCAGCTGGCAACTAAGCACCACACAGCTGCTCTCTCACTCCCCCCATGGTGGGATGGGGGAGAGAATCGGAAGGGTAAAAGTGAGAAAACTCATGGGTTGAGAYGAAGACAGTTTAATAGGGAAAGCAAAAGCCACGCATGCAAGCAAAGCAAAACAAGGAATTCATTCACTGCTTCCCATCGGCAGGCAGGTGTTCAGCCATCTCCAGGAAAGCAGGGCTCCATCACGCCTAACGGTGACTTGGGAAGACAAACACCATCACTCCAAACATCCCCCCCTTCCTCCTTCTTCCCCCAGCTTTATATACTGAGCATGATGTCACATGGTATGGAATACCCCTTATGGCCAGTTTGGGTCAGCTGTCCTGGCTGTGCTCCCTCCCAGCTTCTTGTGCACCTGGCAGAGCATGGGAAGCTGAAAAGTCCTTGACTTAGTATAAACACTGCTTAGCAACAACTAAAACATCAGTGTGTTATCAATATTATTCTCATCCTAAATGCAAAACACAGCACTATACCAGCTACTACGAAGAAAATTAACTCTATCCCAGCTGAAACCAGGACAACTTAATTTATGTATGATTTAGGAATCATTTAATTGAATCAAGACGCTCTGGTGATAAGAATTTCAGATGTATGATTTGACTAACATTCCTTAAAAAGCTTGATTTACTTGCTTAGGGAAATTAAAATAATCTTAAACATTTCAAAAGGTTACAGTATGAGTCTTATGGAAAAGTAACACTGAGTGAGTAGAGCCGAGTATTGGAGGAAGCCATTTAGAAGACCTGGATTTATTTCTAAAGGCTCTCCTCTGTCCCGTAACATTTTTGAGCAAATGAATAGGCTTTGGATGAGTTCAAGTCAAGGGACTGAGATGCTTTCTCTTATGTTAAGCCCTAATTGAATGTTATCCTCATTGTCAATATTAAAAAAAATATATGAGGAGGAAAGGGGAGAGAAGGAGCAGAAAGACCAAAGTTCAAAACAAGGAAGAACTATTAGAAAGACAGAAGAAAAGATCCTAGCAAAGAAAGAAAAAGGAACTGTAAATCTTCTATAAATCAGGAAGCAGATAAAAAATAAATGTATTACTATACTGTGTAGCCAAACAATGCTCACCTACTGAGGAAGATTTAATAGAAACATGAAAATAAATTTTAAAATTTTTGAAAACCTATTGTTAAAAGTCCCCAAATTATAGCTCCATTAAGAAAGAAGAGCAGAAGAAACAAGTTTTATTGGTATACACACTGCATAGATAATCCCAAAATCTGAGGAATAAGGAAGAAACATTTTCAGCATGCTTATTGCCCTTTACTTTAGAATGAAYCCTTGTTCATAGTTATTTTTGTACAAAGTTGTGGCCATAAGAACTGCTATTTAACAGCAGATAGTTCCAGATAAATCATAGGAGGATGCAAATCCCATACCTACCTCATCCTGATCTCTTTTGCTACAGTTCAGTGAAAATCCTGGTACAGGAGCTTTATCTCTCTTCCAGAGTGTTACTTATCATTAGCTATGGCAACACTCAAAACTCTACCCCCAAAACATAAATCTAAGTACATAAATTATACCTACAAATTAACCAAGGCTGTCAACCTGAAGTAAATTACTCATTTGTGGTCAAGAACAGAGGTCAACCAGCCTTAAGGACTCAAAAGGTTAACTACTGAAACAGGAGCAGTTATCAAGGCTCCTTGAACATTCAGAAGTTTTATTTATATAAAAAATACAAATATTTCTATTTCTTCCTTGTATTGTAAGGAAGAAATTGTCTCCCACTTTGCCTTCAGGAAAATCTGGTTTTATTAGTGTCGTCCTGCACAAAGGTATTTTCATTTCTCTGGCTGTCGTGTGTAATGCTTTCTCCATTCTTCAAAATGTAATGTAAACGTGAGGCTATTAGTGAGAGATCAGAGTGTACAGCTCAGAGTCTTTCATATAACAAGTAGGATAACAAACCCGTAAAGAAAAACGTGTGAGAAAGGGGAGTTCTGTCTCCCTTTATGATAACACCAATCTGTAGCAACTGGTTTGAACTAGACCCTGCAAGGGATGTTGCTGGCTTCTTAAAAGGCCTGTAATTCTCTCCTCCTCATGGGGAAAAAAAACCCAAAACCCTGACAATACGCATACGTACCAAAAGCTGTCAGACTTTTCAAGTTAGTCCTGCATGGCTCCATTCCCTTGGTATTTTCCAATGTACTTGCTTTTCAACTGTCTGTTTTGTTCTGGATCTTGGAATTTCAGAATCTTTCTCAGGTTTTTATTTCACAAAACTGGAAAAAAAAAGTGTCTCCTAACATTTTACAGGCACGTCTTTGATTAATAATCATCTCAATGAAACTGCTGTGGTAACATAGCTGTTTCACCCCTTTTTCTGCAGTTGCTTGTATATAAATTGTCACATGGCTGCAAGGTTGGTGTATCAAGATGTATGTGTGTTTCGGTTTTTGTAAGGCATTTATAGACATTTCAAGACTGCTGTGTTTGCCTCGGCGGCCCTATGGTTGAGCAAAACACCCAATTCTTGAGTACAAAATTCTAAACTTGCTATTAAACAAGGTTTCACATCTGACAACTCTAGCTCTGAGGGTGATGCCCTCATTTATAACCACATCGCATAAGAGATCTGCCATTGATTATCCAAGTTTTTAAAAGCATTTTTCAACAATTTTTAACCATTATTTTCCATAGGCTGAAGCCCTGTGGATAGCCTGGACTTAAGATAACCTTTAAAATCATGCTCTCTTGCTAATATTTTACATTCTTAACAGTCAAATTATGATATGTTATCTGCCTTTATCTCCACTGGTATGTCATATCTTGCAAATAGAGATTTTATATCTGAAATTAAATGTTCAGCAACTTTATTCTCTAATAAAGTTGTAATAATAGACATTGGAACTGGTAATTTGGAACCAAAACTCAACTTGTTTTCTAGTATATAAAACCAAATCTGCATTATTTTGGGGGTCTTCAAGCTGAAGTTTCTTCAACTGTGTTTTAAAGCACAGTATCAGACACTAGTCATAATTCTTGTTCTTTGTTCTGTTTTTGTACGCATATCAGAAGTCAGTAATATCATTATTTTTACAACATACATTAACTCCTTGGGAATTTTTTTCTTCCCCTTTTACTTATTTTTGTGGATAGTGCACACGTCCTATTTGTTCACTATCTGCTGTGTGTTACAGTCTGTTATATTTCTTAAAATATGTGACTGCACAGCAGAGAAGGAAGCCAACTGTTTGCCTAGTGCTGGCTGTTGTACTGGGTCATGCAGACCTTCTGGAGGGAACGCTCGGTTGCTTTCAGCAAAGGAGAAGCTCGGCCAGGAGAGGCTTTTTGAGGCTAGGTTGGAGGAAGACAGAAAGGAGCGCATCTGCAGCATAACCAAAGGTTTGGAAACTGTTAAGAACAGGGAGCAGAAATATCACAGCAGGCTTCAGAGCTGATGGAAAAAAGTCCTCTTCACTGTGCAGAACAGACACATATCCCTTTCTTTTTAAAAAGTTCTGCTTCTCTTGTAGGCTTTTGCAAAACTGATTTGTTGCTTGCAGCTACAGCAAGTGTCCAAAGGCAGGACAGTGCTTAGGTCTTCATTTGCTTCTGTCGGTCTTGCCTCAAATTCAGTCTCGTTTCATTATGCAGATTTCTTCATAGTATTTTTACTTCTTTTTTTCCCTTCTGTGTCGCCCCGTGTTTCTGGTTTTTGCTAACCCAGACTAATGTTACATTCTGTTGTTTAGTTTTCAAAATTTACAATCTGGTCCAGTTTCATTCTGTTTTTTTCACATTTTAATAGCTTTCTGTAAGTTTAAGCTGTCTAGTGATCTTTTTCAGTTATGAGTCTTTGATCCCCTTTACCATCTGGCCTTGGATGAGCAGTTCCACAAATGGTTTAAAATGACATGTTTGCCTCAGCATAATCAAATCTATTAAATCTCTTTGTTCTTGGTTTTTCTTTTTTCTTTTTTCTTTCTTTTTTTTTTTATATGAAGCAGATGATAACTTCCAGAAGATGTATTATTTTTAGGAGTGTAACATTCTACAAATTTCTGTAACTGATAACTCAATCTTTAACTGATAACTATCTTCATCTGATAACTGAACTGGTGTTTCTCACTTATCTTTTTAAATATAGATTGCTCAAAGTAAAGTCAATGCCCCTAACTTGCAAGATTAAAATAATCTGGTTTGTTTTTTTTTTTTTTTTCTCATCTTTCATTTCAGGAGCTCAATTTTCCTTTATATAAAATCCTTGCTTGAACTTCTTTCAGTGACTTGCTGTGTTTCTGGAGAGTTTATATTTCTCGGAGTTCTCCATTCACCTTTACTTCTAACTTGCTGTTTCTCTCCCAGTTCTTATACCAGCTGTAGTTCAAGATCTCAATTAATGAGAAGCATGAGTTTGAGGTACTATAATTTTGATGAATCTTTGCTATAACTGATAGATTAACCAATAGAGAAAAGTTCTTACAAAGGGAAAAGGTTCATGCCTCCTCTGGTTTGCTAAGACCGATCTCTAGTAAACAGGTGGTTTGAACCAAGACTCACATTGCTGTTCCAAAAACGTGTTTGTCCTGCTCCTATTACAGTCGATGGCAAAGCTCCTATTGATGTCACTGTTGTAYGAGATGAGGTAATCCACTTCTGCTTAGCAATTCTATTTCTTCTTTAACAATGTGTCAGTAAGCACAATGAAGTTACGCACTTGTGGCCATGTTTTCATTTAAACATCAAACCAACTTCCCCTCCCAAAACTATTCACTGAGATGGGATATCAGTCTTTGCCATGATGTACCTCCAGTTTTTAAAAAGGTACTGGATGGCATAATCCCAGAAATGTTACAGCCCTTTGTGTTGGGCTAGGTTATCTCACTCAAACTATTCTTGAATGATATTGTTTGGGATACCCAGCATTTGGGATTAAGCCCAAGAATATTTTGTTACAAGGAGGCTGTAAACATGTAGAACCAAAGTCTTTCATGACCTGAACTAAGAGCAGATCATAGAAAAGGAAAGTAAAAGAAAAAAAAAAAAAAAAAAAAAAAAAAAAAAAAAAAAAAAAAAAAAGGGACAATGGCTCAAAAAGCTTTTAGAGTACCTGAGGACTATATTGCAAAAAAAAGTGAGTACAATATTGGCAGCTATTTGCCTTTTACCTAGTATTTATGAACAAGCTTTCATATGAATTGTGGGACCAAAAGAGAACTGTCATGATTCAGTTTAACTCTTTGACCACTTGGAACTTTTAAAAATCTCCTTTAGTTTTCGTATTTGTGTATGTAGTGTCATCTGTAGATCTCAAACTGTTTTTCTTTGAAAATCCAACACAGAGTACATGTTGCATTTTTCTATGTGTGACTGCTCTTTTTCTGTGAGATCACAACTATCTGCTTGGTAAGCAAATGACTGGCACGTGATTTAAAAAGTTCTTTTGTGACCTCATAAATTTCAGTCTGCCCATGAATTATGACAGCACATCCAGCTCAATGATGTTATGTTATCGTGTTAGAGTTGAACATTTAACTGATGAAAATGCAAAAATGTCCTTAGAAATCAGACACCATTCATATACACAAATATTTAGGTGGAAAGCAAAATGTTTTTATTCATAGACAGAAAATAGTGCCGAAACATTTTCTGCCTATCCTTATGCAAGCATAAGGTTGAACTCCTGGGGGAGGGAATCGTATTCTAGGTTCTTTTGTTCAAACTTGAGCCATTTACCATACATGTTAGTGCCTTTTAGAGTTCTGCAGCAATGACCAAGTCGAGTGTGCAGTTGGCAGTTATCTTTCTTGGTCTCCAACTACCATTTATGTGATCACACAGGAGAACAGGAGGCAACAAAATCTGTTGCCCTACTGGGTCCATCTGGGCAGTAAAATGTCTTTAGATTTCTAGGCTATGACAGATATAAGTTAGATATAGAATGCTTGCTGGAAGGAAGGAGAATTAAATTGCACTGTTATGTGAGGAAGAGCATGTACATATTGGATTACAGCAATGATCTTCAATTCAAGGACTGTTCATGGACAAATTTATTCTGTATGCTGAACATTTCCAGCTAAACATATTGGATGAATTTAAATGAGAGAAGAATAAACATTTATTTCCTAAAATTTCACAGGAAATAATTCTTGGCCAAGTTTATTTTTTGTAATCAGACACAAAGGGTTCATTTAAACAATATTCAATTGAATTTAAAAAATCAGTGCTTATTTTTTTCAGCTATCTAAATGAAAAAAAAAAAAGTATTCTCTTATTTCTTAAAATAATCAGCAAATTTGAGCAAATCCCAGATTGGTGTACAGCTCCCATGAGCAGCCCTCAAATCTTTGTCTCGCTTTATTTGGGAATCTTTTACCAGGCTTGGAGATTTCAGAGCTAGATCACATGCACACAAAACCTTTGAACGCACAATTATTTATCTACAGTACAGAGTTGTGGCCTGAATCAGACCTGTTGTCCAGTTGGGCATTAATATGGTCATACTCTCAGTTCCATCATCTGGTGAATCCCTCCTGGCCATGCAGTCTTCAGCCCAATGGGGAAGCGCCAGTGGAACCTGTGGCCTCTTGGAACAGGCTAATCCTTCTCCTGCAGCTTTTCTCTTCCCCCTCTCTGCTGCTTCTCTTAGGGTTTTAGCATCTTGTAATATTAGTGCTCATTTCCTAAATTTCTTCATGATTTTTTTTCTTCATTTTGAACTTTTTGTAACTGGTATCAACCCAGTAGCATCACTTCTGTGTTCTTGCTTCGTTTCTGCTTTCCTAGCTTTCATGGCTTCCTGGCCTATGTGTGTTCTTTCTTACAGACTAAAGTGAGAATCRAAAACTGCAGCTTATCATTAATTTCTTTCAGTAAAGCTTGGCCATGGAGTCACATGTGAGCCAGCATAATTTATTGTAGCTCCAGGAYTGGCAGCCTCAGAGATGCCCTTTCTCCTCCAGCATTGGAAGCATAGGGTATGCTCTGCATGGTGCAGCCAAGCGTCTAGGATGACTCTTTCAAATTCTGCCTATTGATTGCTGTAGAAACGGCATTTCATTCAACAAAATACTGTGGAAATAATCTACGGTACTTAGAAAAATGAGTTTCTAAATTTGAACTATAAGCATATATGTATTTTAAAGTTTATTTTCAAGTGGTTCTGGAGTCTGCTAAAACAGAAAGAGAGAAGAGAAATCATAGAATCATAGAATAGTTTGGGTTGGAAGGGACCTTTCAAGGTCATCTAGTCCAACCCCCCTGCCGTGGGCAGGGACATCTTCAACTAGATCAGGTTGCTCAGAGCCCCRTCCAACCTGACCTTGAATGTTTCCAGGGATGGGGCATCTGCCACCTCTCTGGGCAACCCGTTCCAATGTTTCACCACACTCAGTGTAAAAAATGTCTTCCTTATATCTAGTCTGAATCTACCCTCTTTTAGTTTAAAAATATTCCTCCTTGTCCTGTCGCAACAGGCCCTGCTAAAAAGTCTGTCCCCATCTTTCTTATAAGCCCCCTTTAAGTACTGATAGGCTGCAATAAGGTCTCCCCGAAGCYTTCTCTTCTCCAGGCTGAACAACGCCAACTCACTCAGCCTGTCTTCATAGGAGAGGTGTTCCAGCCCTCTGATCATCTTTGTGACCCTCCTCTGGACTCGCTCCAACAGGTCCRTGTCTTTCCTGTGCTGAGAAATGAAATAGGGTGGTAACAGTTTGAGAAAAAAGTACGAGGTTTCACAAAGCAAACTGTATAGCCACCGCTTCTTCCCAACACAGTTTGTTTTCGCCACCTGCCTCTCTTCTGTTGTCTTTCTGGATGATCAGTAGAGCTCTTCATTATTTCTCTCTGCCTGCCATCCCCCCTCTCATTGTCTTAACAATGCCTTCTTAATCCTTTGGGGGTCTTTTTGTTTTCTTTTTTCTTTTTTCCTCATTTTTCATACAAATTTATGGTACGTCTTTCACACCTGTATTTCTCTACTTTCTTGACTCTCTGCATCTCACTGAACCCTTCGCACATCACTTTTTTTCTTTGTCTCTGATCTCTCAGCAATGTGCAACAGCCTGAGATTTTGTTTTTCTCTTTCATTCCCCTGATCAGTTCCCTGTGGAGTTTAGGTTTTCCTCATCTCCACCCCTTTCTGTTCTACTGGGATTTTTTCATCAAACTGTTCTTATGTTGCTCTGTGTCCCATGAGTCCGTGTCCCTGTGTTGGAAGATTTCAATAGGCTCGRTGTTATTTCCTTTGACTTATGTTAGATGATGGCCTCTACACTGCAGGTTTTTCTCCCTTTTAAGCATCCCTAGGCACCCCCAGCAATACTGCTGATTGTTATAGATGAAGCTATTTCTGAATTCTGAGTAACCTGGCTTCCTTTCTTCCTCCTCTCTTACTGACATCATCTACAGGAGTTGCACAGAATAATGGAGTGTTATGCTCTACTCATGGTTCCTGCTTGGATCAAGCCAGGTCAGTAGCCATGACAGGTTTTGAAGTTCAAAGTAAGTGATGTCTGACTGCGATGGCTTAAAATCAGTGCTAAAAGTTCACCAATCATTAGTATTCCACAGGCCATACCCATTTATGGAGAAAAGATGAAGGAGATTAACACTTTACCTTTCCAGTTGCATATATTTTCTATACTAGAAGTTGTCTTTTTGTGTAGCTCAAGATAAAACAATAAACTTTGACTGTCTTGATTTGGTGCTTGTTCCTGGCACATCTGGGAACATAAATACTCACTGTGTAGTCATAAAAAAATGTCTTGAAGTTTTGTTGATCTCAGCATCTTTCTAAATTATCAGTGGAAGTTAGTGCACCACAGATATATTTTTTAATGCGGACTGTTCCCAGATCTCCAGGAAATGAAAGGATTGTTTCTCCAAAAACACTTATCCACTGTATCAAATAATTTAATCCATAATTTTAAAAGATGCAGAAATTAGCATGTTCATATTTTAATATCTAATGCATCTGTGTTGTTGTGGCTTGAGTTTCTCTACATATTACAAATGTTTTAGTAGCAGATTCCCCCAAAGAATCAGTGTGTTGAAAGCAGGACTTCAAATTTATTCATGTGTGATCAAGGTCAAAGCTAAAGTTCGATGACACAAGCTTCATGTCTTCCCTTCGTAGCCCCAGCTGTCTGCTCTGAGAGACATTACGAGTATGCAGATATCACTGTGAATATTGCTAATTGTTTACTAGTATCCGATAAATGTACTGTTACAAAATGGGTGTTTGCTAACCACTGCTCTCTTCTCCTCAGTTAATTACTACGTAAACAGGGAGCTAACGTAGTTGGAAGGACTATTGACTGTGCAAGTAATTAGCTGCCGTAAAAGCAGGAGAGAAGGCAGCTAGCAGGTTTTTAGACAGTTTTCCTTAGTAACATGTTGGTTCTTATTGTCTTTTGTGTGAAGGACAGGCATCTTAGTGATTCAGGTTAAAACTCTTCAGAGACTGCTGGGCAGTGGTGTGTGTATGTAAATATTTGACAGSTAGTGAAGCGGCAGATGTATGCAGGTAAAAGTTAAAAACCAAAGGGCTGTTTGAAGGCTTGCTTTTTTTTTTTTTTAACATGGGTCATTTCACACCTTGTGTTTGCAGTAAAGCCCACAAATAGTCACATTACTGCAGATTATTTCAGCTTTTCAATATAGACAAAAATGAGCAGCTTGGTGTGGCAGAAGAGCCTTTTAAACCCCTTCCTCTTATTCAGCCAGCAAAGCGAAGTTGTGTCCTAACTGCAGGAAGAGTTGAGAACAGCAGTGCGTTTTGACCTCCCAGGGTTAGGAGAGCCTGGATATGGCTCTCAACCATGTAAATGCCATCCCACTGGCATTTTCTTAACTGTAATTTTAAAAGCCAGGTAGTGCGAGTGAAATACTTTTGGTCCTAATTTATGATCCTCGTCAGTCCTTTTTACGTGGGAGTAGCAGTTACTGGCTGTTTGAGAGCAGTCCTGATATGGGGCTGCTCATGGTTGTTCTCCTGTCCGTGCTCTGAAGCCCTTCTAGAAGCCCTTTGGCAAAAATGAACTTAACCTGATCTCGTTTTAATATATCACCATTCACGCATATTCAGAGACGCAGATCTTGAGTGTTAGTTATGAGGGTCTTTCAAATTAGCGCTGATGCAGTGGAGTATAGCATTTTCCAAATTCTATTTTGTAGATAATTTTAGCCATACACCAGTCTATATAAAATATAAGTCATTTAGCTTATCTATTTTAAAGGCTTTTACATTACATTCAGCCACCGTAGTTGGTTATATAGGTGCTTGTCACACTAGTTTAATGAATTAAATGTGAAAGCCATTTCTTCTTACTTTTGGCTGTAACAGGGCTGGCACAGGTTCTGTTCCGCTGAAGTAATGGAACAGTAGGATCCATGTCATATAATTTTATAAGTGTAATACTCATCAGTATATCAGCTAATAGGGAAAGCAGAAAAAAGAGTTAGAAATTAAGACCACAAGCCAAATATCATCATTCTAATTCCTCATGGAAAGATACCACTTTAACTGAAAGATATGACAATAAAAATGAAAAATATTAAATCATTTCATCAAAAAATGGTGTAATTCATGTGTTCTATCCTTCATACTCTGTTCTTTACTTGAACAGAGTAACACAGATTGATTACTGACCTGTCTAATTTTCCAGAGAATTTTGTTATTTAACATCCATTGTAAGCTCTTAGAGGTGTTGTATCCTTGCTAAGGTAAGAAGGAAGCATTGTCTTGGCTTTTAGCGAAAACACCTGCAAAGTTATAGAAGATGCTGAAGTAAAGGGAAACAACCTTTTTCCTCCCTTCTCTCTACTACTGACTCCAAAGGAGTTTTATCCTCAGCCCAGCAAAAAGCACCCAATCCGCTCTGCAGCAGATCCTTTAAYACCTGGTAGACTCATCCTGGGAAGAGGAAAAAGGAAAGGGGCATTCAGGAACAAGCTTATAAACAGGGCATCTTGTTCCCCTAGGAAAGAAGAACTGGCTGCTGTAGCTRCAAGAGCTCCCACCCGCACAACGCTCTGCTCCTCCGATGGCAGCAGAAGCTGCAAGCAGGGCTGAGGATCAGCTGCTCAGCCCCCAACATGCAATCCACATCTCTCTTGTAGTCTGCTACATTAGGCGGTGCTCTAGTTTGCAGCCTCACTAGAGGTAGCTCTGATGTAGATCCAGGGAGACAAGCTGGGACGTCCGTCCGAGGGGTGGATGTGCATTACACCCCAGAGGAAGGAGAGTTCTGCCCTTCTGAGGTGTGTGATTTTTGTCATGTTTTTAAGGTCAGTCTGTACCACTCCAATTTTTGTGTGTTCCCTCACACAAAAATCAGTGCCCAATCCTGCTCATCAGTGCCCAACCCCCTGGTGAAGGAAATGGTTATTTGTCCCTTTGGATTGGGGCTGCAAAATAGAGTTGGCTGCAATTCTAGGCAAGTTTAATCCCTTTAAAGTACAAAGAAGAAATCTTCACAGTTGGACTTTTAGTGAATGTTAATATTTGGGAGAGAATAGATTCTTGACTAACAAGTTGTCTCTGTCAGGTTCTCTATGCGCTAGAAACCCTATTTTGTATTGCCACTGATAATTACACTGTGCCATGGAARAGACACATGTATAGAAGCACTTTTCAATGTACCTCTAAATCAGTAAGATACTCCCAGTTACCTAATTAACTAACTTTCTGTGTAGTCATTGTAGTACTCTTATTTCTAAAATTCACGTTTGCTTTTACGTGATTTCATATACAATTTAATTTCCCATACCAAAAAGAAAAATAATATAATGCTAAGATATTACATAGAGTTCCCAGTGTTAATAATTAAAAGAAAATTGCAGTGAGATAAAAAAATATGTTCTAACAAGTACATCTCCTTACAAATAAAAGTGAATCAGAAAATGTTTTAAAGTGTATGATATATAATAAAAATAATTAATGGCCAGGCATGAGAGTGCTACCTTCAATCTCACAAGATTGTGTAAGTACAAAAAAAATCTTGGTAACCTTTGGAAACCTTAATTCATGAAGTTGTTTCAGCAAAAGCTTACATTCTAAATGACTCATTTAAAGTGATTATTTTAAAGATGATTCCATCAGTTATTCAGGGACCAAAAACTAGTATGTATTCTTTAAAACTAATTTCATGTTTTATCACTCCAAATGCACACTGGCTCTGTTATGCAATGAAGGTTGTGCATCTGAATTCTAGAATCAGATCTTTGTTGTCAGATCTCTCCTTTTGGACACTCTCCAGGATCAGCTGGAGAATATATCTGGTCCAATAGTTTCTAACAAGATATTTCCCCTATTCCTCCAAGTCCCTTCCCCTACTACTGTGAAGTATGATTTTTGCCATTGAATTGGTTCTTGTTATTCTTATCCAGTGAATAGAGACCCTGGGATCAATAGAGCCATACCATATCATTGAATTCATTATTTAGTATTTTTTCTTTTGTTGTCTAGAGAGTTGAACACTGCAAGCTTATATGTGTGTCTGAAAATTACTTGGGACCATTTATCCCTGAGAGGACATCCATTTTATTGCAACTTTTTGCTACCTGGAGTTACATAGGAACTCTAAACAGGAAGGAATGGCTATCAGCAATTTGATGGCTACAAGGCTAAGTACATGGCTTTACTCATAAGCAAAGTGATTAAAGGAAAGTTTGCCAAGTACCTGTTGTCCTCTACCAAATTTTCAATGCTTAGCAATATTTGACAATAGTCACCCAAATACCAGGTGTCAGACTTTTATAGCAAAGCTACAACTTCTAGGTGTTTGGTATCTAGGTACTGAGGAAGCTAATGAAAGGTTCAATAGCTTAAGTTATGAGTAATGATGAGCTACATGTGCAGCTGTCGTGGTTTAACCCTGGCCAGCACCTAAACACCACACAGCCACTTGCTCACCCCCCCACTCCAGTGGGATGGGGGAGAGAATCAGGAGGGCACAAGTAGGAAAACTCGTGGGTTGAGATAAAAACAGTTTAATAATTGAAATAAAATAAAGTAGAACACTAATAATAACAGTGATAACAACAACAACAATAGAACTTCAACTTCCCGGATGTCTGCTGGAAATACAACACAGCAGAGAGGAAACACTCTAGGAGGTTCCTGGAGTGTGTGGAAGACAACTTCCTGACGCAGCTGGTGAGGGAGCCTAC
>JAYKAV010002851.1:512331-557635 GCA_035582835.1 Phoebastria nigripes
GACATGGTTTAGTGGGCATGGTGGTGTTGGGTTGATGGTTGGACTCAATGATCTTAGAGGTCTTTTCCAACCTTAATGATTCTATGATTCTATGAATATACAAAGCAGGCAATGCACAATGCAACTGCTCACCACCCGCTGAACCAACACGTGCCCGAAACACGAGAGCCCATCCCAGGACCCTGAGCCCCCACACACACTTAGTTTTTATACTGAGCATGACGTCGCATGGCATGGAATACCCCATTAGCCAGCTGGGTCAACCACCCTGGCTATGCTCCCCCCGCCAGCTTCCCATGCACCTGGCATGGGAGGCCGAAAAGTGCCCAGTGCAACACCCAGCAACACCCAGAACATCAATGGGCCATCAACGCTCCTGTTATACCAAACCCAAAACACAGCACACCCCTCCCAGCTACTGGGAAGAAAGTTAACTCTGTCCCAGCCGGAACCAGGACAGCAGCTTATGCAAGGCAGGATAGTTCAATGAAAATAGGATAGTTTCAAAATGAAAAACCCAATTTACTCTGTCAGAAATTAGTTTTAATTGAAATTTCTCTCAGAAAAATAGAAATGCATGCGTAAGAAGTGAATCTGGTCAGGCCAGAGTTCATATTTGCTTTTATCTGAAAACCTAAGAGTAGATGTGATGGCAATTCCTGAGGATTCCCAAGGCAATATCTTTCCAGACTCTGTGTCCCAAGACACACTGAAGTCATGATACCCAATGTTAAAACAGAGGGAGTAAGACCTGCAATGGAAGTGGTATTGCAAATACCTATAAATTATTGTAAATCACAGTAACTGATCATGTGGCTGAAGAGAATAATGACCTGAAATCAACAGTGTAAACAAAACCTGACAATTCTGAATCAGTATTTTCTTGAAAACTTTTGTCCTTGGTACTCCAAAGATGTGAATCCTTCTTTTAGGGTGGGAGTATCAAAGTATTCCCACTGTAGCAAGCTTAGGATTTAGATTCACTGTCTTCACTACGCACGCTGTAAAATGTTCCTATTATGTTTCTGGTGTGTAGTGATTGTAATTGTAACTTATTAATTAGGATTGCTTTATTCTTCTTCTGGTTCTGGCTTCTGGCATTGACTTACTGAATCACTTCGTGCAAATCATTCACTCTTCACCTCAGTCTAGAGATTATAAAGTAAGTCAAAAAGCACCTATTAAGTAGTATACTGTTGTATTAGTGGAAAGATGTATGTTGTTCGGTTACACTTTTTTGAGTTTCTGTGTGTAGCTGATGCATGCAGTACTTTGGAGTAAATGTCTCTTTCGCATAGTGTGGCAAAGAAGAAATAAAATAGGGTCAGCCAATAGTCCTTAGTGTGTCCCTTCTTTTCTTCTTGGCTTTAGCCTACTGAGCCAAATCATCTGCAAAACACGAGTCTTACACTGATACCATCAAAAAAATGAGCCAGTACAGGTGCACAAGCATGTAAAAGTACAGATCATAACCAGTCAAGAGGCAGGCAGATCTGACATTTGCTGAGAGCATCCCTATGTTTTATTGAGTTGTCATGCCTTGTTGCATACTTAATGAGGATGAGCCCCTTTATATGCCGATTTCGCATTACAAATGTTGTTTTGCTGGGACTGTCAGCTGCAAATAGCTTGTGGCAATACATCTTCCATGCAGCAAATAAACATATACAACATTATAGCACACCCATGTTATTGCCACAACTGTAAACAACTAATAAAAGGAATGTATTTACTGTGCCTTAGAGTCATTCACACCAGTAATATTTTTTCCATTTGCAAGCCTATTGACTTTATGGAACATTTGGCATTATTTCATTGTACCATCATTGCTTATTGTGTCATCATTTAAACAAAAAGCATGCTATATACCTGCATATATAGTAGGCCACACAGAACAGGATATTTCTGTGACCAGCAGGTGTATTGCGTATAATCTCAAAGACTGGGGAAGTATTTTGTACGCTAGGAATAGTCATCGACCTCAAGACAACTGATGAAATCCTGATGGTAGGACACTGATGTCATCACGTTGCTTCTGGTAGCATCTGGGCATGGGGGGAACCAGTGTTTTACTCTGCAAAAACAAACAGCATAGCTGGATCTGCATGGAAATCTGTCTCCCTGTTGACAGTGTTGGTGGAACCAAGAGCTTGATTACACCCAAAGATGGTTTTGGTGTTGCCTTTAGTGGTATTTTGCTAGTTTTGAGGATATCTTGTGGATGTTACTGGACTGTTAGCACCTGAGAAAATCAATTCACGCTTTCAAGAAATTTCTCAGGAATTCAGCTGAGCTGTATCTGCCCCTTCAAAGATGAGTTGTAAGAACTAGATCCACAAGGGATCTCCTGTATCAGTGAACCCCAGCCACTGTAACTTTGCTGACATATTCTCTTTCAAAACCATACTTTGTTGGTGGTCCTTTATCACTAACTTCTAACTTAAGATTCTTTGTGGTCTGTTTTAACAATTTGTTCTCCAACTACTATTATCTTTCTAGATTCAATAACTCCTCTTGCTCCCTTGGTTTTACCCCCTTGATTTATTCAGAGAGAGCAACTGTAGCCTTCTCGACTTTCTGCTTGGCTAAACAAGGCAAGCTCCTTTGATCTGGTCTCATAAAATAACCTCTTCATTCTCTTTTTGTCCTGGAAACCGTTCTGTATTTTTCCCAGTTTGAACTGATCTTTTCTAGGGTGGCAAGAACTGCACACAGTATTCCAGAGGAAACTTATATCCAGTACGGTAGCATGAATACTCTTCTATGTCCATCACAAAAGTCTTGACAGAGTAATTTCAGGAGTGCATTTGCCCCAGTTTTGAGGGCAAATGTTTTTTATACAAAATGTGTTTATGTATAATTTACTAAAYAGAAATCTATATCTTTGTACTGTGACTTCTAATTGATGAGCCCGCACCTTTTAGAAGAAATCTGCTTTCTGATTTTTTAAATGCTAAGCTTCATTTCCCCTTCTTATTCTGCAGTACCGCAAACTTGTTCACCCACTGGAAGATCTCTTCCTCTGTCTTATCCTTTTTTGCCCGAGGTTCTCAAATTACATCTTTGAACCTCTGCCTGATTTTCATTCCCAGGAATTTTATTTGATGCTGCATAGGTAAATAGCTTCTTTAACATATTCAGAGGGTAGCGAACATGCCTCAACTTCTGAATCTCCATGTTGTTGCCTCAACCATTGTCTTAGTAGCCATCCCCACCTTCTCCCTCTTGATTACTGTCAAAGAAAAAAGGACCAATGTACCATAAATTCATCTCCTTACTGCTCCCACTCCACCCCTTGGGACAAATTAAATGTACTGACAATAAACTATCCTTGCTTTTTCAGTTTGGTCTCTGAGTTGTGGGTAAATTGCATTCCTCTCTTTACTGCCTTTCATGAGTGATACAAACTGCAAATTGGGTAAAACCTGATGAAGCTAAGTTTGCATCATGTTTTTTCTTCACACATCACTTACAACACTATTTTATAATGCAGAAATGTTACCTGCTGCTGAGGAATTTTAACTGCATCTCCTAACTAAGCTAGTGGCAAATTGAAAACTAATAAGATATATTTTGCATATCAAATACTGCTCTGGGGACAAGCTAACCTAGGCACCTACTAGATTGCAACTTCCTGCTCAGTAAAAAAGAAGTAATAAAGAAAATCATGACAGCTCATTACATGAAAGAAGAAAATCATCACCCAAAGCAGAAGAAATGCTATTTTATTATACAGTCATTGTGAAGGGATCTTAACATTTTTGTTCATGAAAATATTAAATGTTTTCCAATGTTATCTGTAATAAATGTTATTCTGAAGGCAGCAAAATGATGTAATATGTTTTAGCATTCAACAATACCTACAAAACTGAAGCTATCAATCTAGTCAGTTGAACCATCTAACTCTGCGGAGCAAAAGCCAGGCAGTTTCTTTTATTGTCAAACAAAAAAGTAATGTTTACAGACTTCTGTGGGTCTATCCTCATAGTCTCTCTTTGAAATGGTATCTCTTTACCCTCTGTTTTTGTATTAAAAACAATATTGACAATGTTATTGAATATGGTGATGGGCAGTGTCTGTCCTTCAGGACAAATATGCTTCAGAGCATAGGATCCAGAGCATCTTCCCATTTCCATGTTACAGAAATTTTGGGTTTAATCTCCATTAATCACAAAATATTGCACTTCAACCCTGTCATTGATGGAGAAAARAATATGGCCAAGTTGTACTTCAACCCAGGAAAGGAGAGTAAATAGGGAGAGTTACAGGGATAAAGTTCAGTATTTAAAATGATTAAGTTATATTTTACATATAATTATCTTGAAAACTAACCCATTTCATTGTAATTTAAGTAGCATTTATATAAATTAGGCACATGTGACATTTCTAATTAGGTATACTTTAATGGTTAAATCATGAGTTTTTAAAATGATAATTGGGCTAGTTGTAAAATTTCAAGGTCTGTGATTTTAAAATTGAATTGCTCTTTGACTTATGTAAAAGAATAGATTGTTAAGCGAGTGCCTCACAGGAGAGAAGCAGTCTAGGATATTATGATTTGAATTAGTTTTTCAAAGGAATTTAGAGTAGGCAATCTGTCCTCTGATCTTTCTTTGCACACTAAAAGTGTGAGTCAGTTATGCTAAGATAGCTTAAATTGAGAATACAGTGATTTAATTAACAGCTGGAATTGTAGAATTCCACATGTGAGGAAAGTGATGCATTAATAGCGCCCCATACAGATACTCTAATGAATCCAAGGTATTCTCCAGCGGAAGCTATTTTTTAAATAAAGAGCTGCTTGTTGCAGATGCAGTATAACCTTTATGAGTTCAGAACAAGAAATTGGGGACTTAAGGAAAATTACGTCATCCCCTGGAATATTTATATTCAACATATAGATTTGTTCCAAAGGCCCTATATATTGGTTCATGTCACTGGGAAGGGCAGTAGCCAAGACAGGRCATGTGTACCTTCTAGCAGCGCTTYCAAGTGAAAACCCTTGGGTCCAATGTCATTCCTTCCCCCTCCGTGCTAGCCCCAACAGTGGATCAGAAAGAAATTCCGCTGTCTGAGTCTCCGGTGTGATTGTAGACACAGGCAAAAGCGAGAGCTGGGTGTTATATTGCCAGTATAACCCTGTCGGAGCGCACACCCTTTTGAGAGCATGAGTCAAAAAATCTGTTAACGTGCTGATGTTGGTACTCCGTTGACTGAAGATCTTTGTGCAGAAACATTCAGCTCTGTGGAATTCAGAAATACACTCTGCAATGTAATAGCAAATATATTCATCACAGCTTGGTATTACAGCAAACAAGGACAGTTTGCAAAATTTCTACCGCTGCAAATGATTTATTAGTGGTTTTGAGAGTTACATGGCAGTGACTCTCTTTGTGGTTTCAGTAGGGTAAAATGGCCCGGGTATTAGGACTGTATGCTTTGAATCATGTAAAAGAATAGGTTGTTAAGTGAGTGCCTCACAGGAGACAAGCAGCTTAGGATATAATAATTCAAACTAGTTTTTCTGAGGAGCGTAGAATAAGCAAACTGTCCTCTGACCTTTCTTTGCACATCAAAAGTATGAGTCCGTTATACTGGGGAGGTGTGGCCTTCTTCTAAAGAATGACTGATTAGGCAAGTTTTTTTCAGTCTGGGAAAGAAACAACTGGGGAAGCAAGAGAAGTTTATAGAATGACGAGCCATTTGGAGAAGCAGGATAGGGCATTCCCGCTTCCGATACAGAAGTGGAGCCATCCGTGAACCTGTGAGGAGCCGTGCTCAGAACAAATGAAGATGATTCTTCCTGTAAAAAGCAGCTGAGTTTAGGAAGCCACTGCTAAAGAATACTCAGGCGTGCTGGAAGTATGCATATTTTTGAGACAGTTCAGGGAAGGTAAACCTATTGAGGATTATTCAATACCTAGAAACTATATCCAGCCAAGGAAGCCCCTGAAACAAAAATGKTTGGATGCTGGAGGACAGGTGGTATTGTGTGCTTTTTTTTTCCCCTTGGTATCCACTTTTGAATACTGTCAAAGACACAGTAGACTGTGCTAGTTGGATCTTTGATCTTGAACCATTTTAGCTGTTCTTGAGTTTTTCCATATTTTAGAGTGGGCTTTGCTCACAATTTCCCATTTTGGCTACTTCTCTGATGGCCAGTCAAATCAATTAAAAGATACCACTGTCTTCACCAAGGAAGCAAAATGTGAACCCTTATTGGAGATTATGTGAAACAAATATCCATTTCTTTCTTCTTTCTCTATAGTCTCATTATCATTCAAACTTTGAGCTCTGTTTTAATTAATTTTATTTTAATTGCCAAACCAGGAAAAATTTCTCACAGCTTCAATTAGAAGTCTGCTCGATCCCCCAGCACAGGTTCAGCAAAAGGTTTAGCTTGGGAAATGTAGCTCAGTAAAGCTAACCCCAGGTCGTGATAGAATCTACCTCACTTTGAACCTTGATTCCACTTCCTTGATCATCTCAGGTKGTTGTGTCCCGGTCTCCTGGACTAGCACTGCTTTAGTTTTTGTAAATCTGCAAACTTGGGTATGTATGATACTCCTTTATAAAAAAAAAAAAAAAATTATTCAATACTGGTCAATTAAGTATTGCCATTCAAATTGTCTGTTGTATTTGACTACGCTGGATGGACCTCCCAGATTAATTTAATCTATGTTTACTGTCTTTTCTTTCAGAGTTGTTTCTGACAGCATAAGTATGTTGATTTCTTTGTACACTGCTGATCTCTCTCAGGATTCACCAAATAATTAATACCAACATCTGTTTAGAATGCAAATACTAAAACTGTGCTGTCCTCAGATTGCCATTTTGATATGGGAAAAATTATGCTACAGTTTACCTCCAAGCAGATATTCAGTTCAAGCTTGTTTTGATGTGGGTTTTCTGCTTGATACCTCTGAAAAGGGAGATGGCAGCCGCCTTGGTGCAATCAAGCACTAGCTCCTAGCCTTAAAAGCTGGAGTGTGTCCTGAAACTTCTTTTTTAGGGAAGGAAAAGTTATTTTAGATTATTATAAAATAGGTTATGTTGTTTTCCCCCATATAATGTACAAAGAGAATATAACAGAGTGCCTCTTCATATTGTAGCCATCAGACACTCACAGAGATGAATACTTTATGTACAACACCATCACATATGTAAGCATGAGTGTGTGTGGCCTGCATAATAAATACCTGTTCAAAGTATACTGCAGAAATTGTTGAAAATTTACAATTACAGTTAGAGTCCAGACTTGCCAGAGGTTACACTGCAGCAGTCACMCAGGGGAGAAGAGAGGCACCAGCATTTTATAAATAGGAGATAACTATTCCAGTGCTGTGGCAAACCTTGACTTTTTAATATCTACCACTGTGACACCCGAGTGATATATGTGCATGTTCTGTTGGTACCACTTTATTCCTAAGGATAGGAAGCACTACAGCAAAGGTAAATAAAAAAGTAGAACGAACATCTCAATACTGAGATGTTACACGTTGTGAAAAACACTGTGTTATCACTTGAGAAGATTTGTTGTCATACAAGTACAGTATCATAACATCTTACATTTGCAGAATCTTTGCCAAAGGATCCCAAAGCTCTTATATACTCATGAAACCTAACTTATGCTTTCTTTACCAATGGATGAAAAAGATACTACGAGCCTTTGCTTGTTTCCCAGTAGTGTGAAAGACACTGATGAAACTGTCTGCAACATTTGCTAAAACTGTAAGTGCAAGATTCTGCAGCACTCAGTAGTTTCTTACGTTTTGTTTCGAGATCATAGAATGAGAAACTACAGTGTGTCAAAGGGACTGTCAAAATGCTGTCAGGTTGTCTTCAAAACAAATATTAACTCCAAAACCAACGTGGCTTCTACTGCAAGAATCACGTTGTTTTGTTCAAGAACACAGTCCACTTTTGCTTGAAAAGTTTGAGCCATGAGCTTTTTCTAATAATCTTATTGCAATCTAAGACTTGTAACATGTCAAAAAAAAAAAAAAAGAAAAACCAACCCCCAAAAAAACAACCCCACTTGACTTGCATAGTCAGGATTTTTTGTTAGAGATGGTTAGCAATGCTTTGATAGGGCAGTTTCCACTGGAAAATTCAGATTCATTGTAATAGTAATGGAGACACATCAATACTAATGAAAGTCCAAAGGAGCCTGGAAAATGCACAGTGGGTGCATGGTTCCTCTAAAATGTAAAGAAAAAGCTCTAAAGAAAACTTACAAGCCATTTTTAAATGTAGTCATAAAAAACAGTCATAGTTAAAACTGCAGGGCTGTTCAGGAATATCTGGAAACAATTTGCATCTACGCACTAGAGTATGAATTCAGAAAAAATCCAGTCCCTCTGAAGGCCTTTTTTTTTTAAGTTTATATGAGAAATTAATAACTGACTCAAATACAATGAAGTAGGTTTGAGATTAAAAAGAACTAGAATTTGTTGCATCAGTAATAAGGCCATGTCATCGAATTGTTACAGATCAAAGCCCAAACTAGGATGTTGCCTGTACTAGCTGCAGTCGTAACTGCTCGAGCCATGCTGTTCGTTTAAGGATAGTAATAGAGTTAGAAGGAATTTGGGGAGATCTGCTGTCAGTGCTTGATAGAGATCGGTTAATTCTATTTGTGTCTGCAGAAAAACATATCTGGAAGACTGAAGACTCATTTTGTGCTAATATTTGTAGAAAGAATATTTGAGGAGGATGAGAATCTGAAAACTAGATTTTCAGTCTTAGGGTTTCTCTGTACCAGGAAAAAGCATCATCTTAGATGATACTAATATAGGAGGTTAAATATGACTTTGGTTTTAGTATACATTGGGAACGTAACATTTAATATGTATTAATGGATTGAAGTTAACCATGTTATCATTATATGGTTAGTCTCAACTCTAAAATAAATTTTACAGCATTTATTTAATGCATTTTATTATATTTGGCCTGTCCAGCTACTGAGCTTACTGGAAGAATATGACTAAATTCTTGCTTATAATTCTAAGGTTGCGTTTATCATTATTTTTGCTAAGAGTAAGGATAATAATTATCATTATTTTTCTACAGTACTAAGAACTATATGTCATCTTCTAAGATGATTCAGGTAAAGGCACCTTCCTACTTTATATCCTCACATAAGAAGAGTGGGAAGTAATATACAGAACAGTCTACAATTCCAAAAAAGTATGTTTCTGGGGGATTTTACTAACAGTTACTGTAAACCAAGACTTGGTGGCAAATATTTCTTTAAATAAGGCAGGTGGGAAGAGATCAGGCAAATGATAAGACATAGCACAGCATTTTGGCTCTAATTGGATAACCTCCATGGAAGAAGCTACCCATCAGTGTTTATCAGATAAAACCTTTCTACCGTGTTACAAAAGCCGATCTCTCCGATATCTGCCGGACTGCCACTTCCATGTTCTTATCACTTGCTTCCTTCCAGATATGTTTTGGTGTATTTGCTACTTCCTATTTTTCTTGAAGATATTGTTGAGCATCTTAATATTTTTTCTACTTAACTATTTGAAAAGAGTGTCTAGTCACAACAGCTGAACATGCACTGTACTTGTAATGAGAAGAAACAGGTTGAGAAGACAGTTTATGTATGCCGTTCTCCTAAAATATAGAAAAGCTTCACCATTTCTGGAGAAGCTTCTCAAAGGTGGAGTCAGAGTCATCTTACACACCGTCATTGAAGGAGTATTATTCTATCCCATGGACCTGGCATTTACTACTGAAAGTATTGGAAGTTAGGGGGGGGAGAGAGAGAGATACACTTCTATTGCAGATGTTTTAACACATCAGGCTGTTTTCTTTTCCCTAGTATTTGAAAGTGACTGCTGCATACATCAGCATTTGATTAAGATATTGCCCTAGTAGATCACTCTCATATACCAAATGATCTATACATAGAAAATAAAACTTTCCTAATAACCTTTTGGTATTTTAGCATCAGCTAATTTTCTGCTGAGGAGAGCAGAATGTGATTAAGGCAACAGAAAACATTTTATGGAGTGACAGGTGGTCATGAAATTATATTAGCATTTAAATGACTAAAATGGAACCTTTCTTTTCCTGGTCTGAGAATGTCAGAAAGCGAAGAGTCAGGATTCGTCCTCTCCTCCCATTCCCCATGGGTTATATTTTACTTTAAAAACAGCTGTTAATTCTGTGTCACAAATTATGAAAGATTTAAAAAAGAGTGTCATGACTCGCTGTAGATACTACTAGAAAACATTTTCCATCTGTGTGACATATTTAAAAAAAGCCCTCAGTCACTCAAAGAGCCAGCTTTGCGAACTTAATCAGATGTTTTTCTTCTCTTGTTAACTAAGACTCAACTCTAGGGAGTGTTAAGATCACTGTGGTATTTATTTTAAGTGAGTGATTGAACGATTCCTGAGCCGCTCTTCTGGAAAATGAAGCAAAACCCTGCTTTAGAGGTCACCTCTAATTAGAGATCAAAAAATAACTGCAGATAACTTCATCAAAAATATAAATAACTAATCAGTACCAGTCCGGTGGCTTTGTTTTATAATTAGTCCCGTACAAAGGCTCCTTGAAGTCAGATGACAGTTGGGTCTCCTGCCTCAAACTTCACAAACGAACCAATAGTTTCAAGCTGATGCTCCCTTTGAACTGCTCTCCCAGGATAAATTACCGATGGCCTAAATGTTACATTTACATTTATTATTCTCCATTACCAAGAACATGTGAAGCTGCAAAAGATTAAAGCGGCAATTACTGAAGTTAGAACATTGGAAATTAAGTTCAAACACCAGAAATGAATGTTTAGGAAAACAGAAAAGACAATTACTTGAGGCCAGTTTTAACTAAATAAAAACAGTGACTTCTACATCAGAGAGGACGTTTACAGATGATCATTTCTGTGTTCATGAATCTTTGAATGAATCACTGGCAGCTTGTGCAGTTGGGTTCAGATACAGTCTTGGTGGTCAGAAGGTTGACYGTGAGCCCTGGACCTTGACAATCTCAGGCTTCAAGGGAGGTAACAGCWCGGGAGGAAATAAACTTGTCCTAGCAGTTGATCTTTAGAAAAGATTTCATAGGTGTTACTGAAGTTGTTGATTATTGGGTTTTTTATCTTGGTTATCTTGCTGTTTTGCTTTTTGTTTTCTCCGTTTCATAAGGTGCTGTTTTGTTCAGTTCTTTGGTTCGTTGTCCTTGATAGAGGAAATGCAGTCTACTGAGTCCCATTCAGTTCAATTGAGTTTTCTCGAATTTGGAAGGAGAGGATGAAAACAGGGGATGTTCRGAGAAAGAGCGAGGAATTGTTTTGAGCAAGTTGTGGTCTCTTTGCACTGTTATCCATCCCTGTGTCATCTTGTCTGCAGCTACACCAAGAAGAAATTAATCTAGGCTCTGTGTCTTGAATGCAAGGTATCAGGGCAGGAACTGCGCCCAGCCTGCCTCGCAGGGTGAAATGCACCGTCATGACGGGTGCAGATCTCTGCTCAAAACCTCCTCCAAACATTCTGTGGCTCTAGACAACGTGACAGAAAAGGCACTTCTGCCTTTGCAGAAAGCCGCTGCTCGGGGTGCGGGGGGAGCAGAGCAGTTCCCACGCCTCAGGCCTGTGAACGGAAAATGGGCTCGTGGGGTGCCTGTGCATGGCTGGTTGTCTGCTACATCTGCACGCTGACGTGGGCTCACACAGCGGCCACTAATGAGATTGTTTTTCAAACACTTCTCTTCACCTTTAAAATGATGAAATTAAGCTCCCGTGGTTATTAAGAGCTAAAAATAATGATTTGATCGTACTCCGCATTGTAGTAGCAGGCACAGCAGTATATTGATCTGCACTCTGTGTCACATTATATTTACAATATGACCTGATCAATATGCTATTTCTGAACCCATGGTTCTTGCATGTATGAAATTGGGATATTTTATTGTAAGACTAATGCACATGACCGAGTCACAACAGTGTAGTCTAGAGTACTGTACACAAGCTAGATGAAGCAATGAAAAGGTCAGCTTTGTACCTCTTCTTTTTTTTTTTTAACAGTCTTGCAATTTTTTTTTCATGTCCAGTAAAAACAGAAACACCGGTGTGATAGGCATGGTATAAATGCATGGTAAGAGACATCCCCTATCACACAGACCTTACAGTAAGTGCTGGCAGACAGACAAAAGCAGGAGGAGGAAAGAGACGACAGCAATGAAGTGCCCTCACTCCGGTCACCAAAAAGGTCAGCCACAGCTTTGAGGACAGAACACCTTCCTAGTCCAGGCTATCGGTCTATCTTATTATTTAATCATGCAGTTATATAAGTGGCGGGTCTTGTTTTTTGCTAATACACATCGAGAGAATAATTTGAGAATATCAGTGGAGTTAAAGTAGTGTTATGCTGCAACAGTGAAAAGAAATTCAGCATGTCATGTACAGCAGTTGCACAGTTTGTCTTAGAATTTTTATTGGGTATTTTCTCTTCAAGGGAATAAGGTGCTATCACTCCACCTCCTGAGCCAACAATAACAGCTGCTTGAGAAACTCAGTCTCCAAAGGACTGCCGATGAAGGCCAGAAATAAGAATTTAACAAAGAGAATATATTGCTATTGAGGGTCATGGTTGCAACTAGCATGGTGTGTAGAATGCTCCCCGAAAGAGATAACAGAGTGATCGAACAGGGTATTTCATTTGGTCTCCATTCCAGTTAAAATAGGTAGGAAAGGAGATTGAGGCTAACAGTGATGCACTGAAGAAAAGTCTTTTGGGGACTCTTTTAAAAATTGATTTTGAAAGTAAATCCCCATGTGTGTATAAATATGTCTGTTTCTGGCTCGTCTGTCTTCTATTAGTTTTGCTCATATGAGTTTCAGTCAGTCTGTTTTATTGTTATGTTGAACAAATAATAATAGTATTACGGTGTCAGTTTGGGTTTATAAATTTGCTGTAACTTTTGAGACATATCTTAATTTTCTGAATAGCTGAAGCCATCTTTTGTGACTCTCTATAGCTGAAAGCATATTTTCTTATTAAAAATCTCCACCTACGCCTAATGTACTCACTTAAAATTGCAATTCCAGGAGGTAATCAAGACATTAACATGATAAAATATAATGTGCTTAAAACACTTTCCATCAGCTTCAGCAGTCAATTCAGGCCCTCCCACTTTATAATAGAGTAATCATTTTCCATCGTTCAGTACATAAAATGAGAGTTGGGCTTTGTACCTGGAGTAAACATGGAAAACAGCATTAAGAAAGTCTAGCTATGATTGTGAAGAAACTATCCTGAGATTGGTTGTATGACGCCTAGAAGTTATTGTGCAGAAGTTGGGGTTTTTTTTTTGGTTTAAGTGCTGCAGAGCATCATGCTGCTTTTTAATTACCTGCAATTTTGCATGTTTGCATTGCAACAATACATTTAAAAAATCAAGTTCCTATGGAAGTTAAATCTTGCTCTTTTCATTGATGGAGGTTTGCATCAGGCTGTAGAGGAAGGATACTGGAAACTCAGACCTTGGAAGCAGTGCCAAGTCTTCCTGTTGAAAATACGTTTCTGAATTTCAGAGGAGCAACAGATTTTGTGATCCTGAGTGAATTCCTGCTGACCCTCCAAACCTGATCCAAATCAGTTTCTCTTCTGGCGTTTTCTAGTTTAGAAGAGAACTCTGCCAAATATATGAAGAATTCCAGATGTTTGGGTGGGAAGAGTGGGGTTGGGGAGATATTTGAGTTTTGCTTGGTGAAACTGTGGTGTGAGCTACATCTAATGCCGGGTTCCTGTGTTCAGGGCAAGTGTGCAGGTTCTGTTCTACACTGCTTGAAGCTGGCAACTAAATTCTAATTTCTTATGAACTATGTCAAAGTCTAAAGAAAAATAAGAAGCATTTGCTGTGCGCTCCTATTTTGGTTCATAGATACAATTCAAGGTTAACATCCCAAGAATAAAAATGCATAACATAATTCAAATTTGAAAGGAGAGGAGAGACAAGAGTTGTGTGTATTTAAAAGATGATTTAAGCTATCGCCGTGTAACTGTGGATGCTGTTGGGAAACAGTCTCTCTGAGTCGTAAGTTTTTATTTCAGTGTCACTAATGAGCCTTTTTCTGAAATAAGACTGTAAAGCTTCAGAAGCAACATAGTTGTAGAAAGTCAACGCTGCTAAAGAAATGTGCATAAGCTAAACAGGTTTAGAAAAGGAGATATGAATCATTTCAGAAGAAAACATTTAGGAATGAAGAGAAGCTGTGGATGTTTGTATTTTTAAACAGTCTCTTTCCTAAATCACTCCACTTACTCTCTTAGACATTAACACAAGTTTGTATAAACAGAAGTGCTATCATATAAACTATAAACTATAGATAATATAAACTATAAACTACCTGGCTCCAAAATTAATTTATTTCTGTTCCTATTTGTCAGTGTTTATTTTGTTATTTGATGTATTTGCAGAAAGATATCATACGTAAGTCATACAAGAAGAAGACAGGCTAAACCCCGCTCATTTTAAGGAATTGATTCAATTCAAATTAGCAGGACTGCTTGAGCAAATAAACATAGACAGCGTTTGGCACTAAAAGTCTTTACGAACAATTCTAAATGGTATGGGGTAGAACCTCAGCTGGTATAAATCACTATTTCCATTAGCACCATCTTCAATAGAGTTATGCTGATTTATGCTTAGAGGATCTGACTCTCTGCATCTAGAGTTACTGCAGTAAAATGAGTTATTTTCTTCCAGTATTTCAATTTTTTTTCAATAAATGTATCAGAATTTAGACAAATCTGTGGAACCTGTAGTATTCTAAGACATTTTATTTCCATGCAAGTATAAGGAGATTAGGAACTTCAGTACTTAGGCCATAGATACATAAATTTATGTATGTGTATATCTATGTATATATGTGTTAAAATTTACCATTTTCACAGCTGTAAAGAGGTCAGATGCCTGCTTCTAAAGGTCTAGCCAAAGGTTTTAATTAAAATAACTATATTTATAATMATCTTCTATCATTAATCAAATGTAAACTTAAATCATCCTGTATAAATGATGTAGTGTTCTGTATTATTGAAACTACAGAATATGTAATATTCTGAGTACAGAGTATCTTGTAGCATCAAAATTACAACATTATGTGTGTGTGTGTTTTTTCCTACCTTACCATGCCTCAATCTCAGCCGAATTTGAGTTGTGGTGAGTGCTTTGAACTGCTTGGCATCAAACATAATGCAATTTAGATGAAGTGTGGGAACTTTTTCCATAACATGCATTGAATTGTCTAGAGCATTGTCATTGTCTAGAGCTTGGCATAAGCACAGTCCCAACAGTTTGAGGGAGCACTGTGTGTGAAGGTCGTGCCAGTACTCTGATGTGTACAGCTTCCCGTCGTTCTCTGGAGGAAAAAAATCTGTTACACTGCACAGAAATCCTCAGTGCAGCTTAGTCCTCTTTATAGCCTTAAAGAAAGTCTGTCAGATCTAAGACCTTAATTCTGGTTTGGGTTTTCTTCATGACGTTGTAATCTGTATCTTGTGCCTACTCCTTTCTCTGAAGATCCAAACAGTTGATTGTAAAGTGCTCAGAGAGTACGTGCGTTAACTTTTCCACTTGTACACAAGATACTGAACTGGCCTCTGAATTCAGGTGCTTTGTTGTAGGAAAGGTCAAAAGCCAAGTAAAACCAATTTAGATTTGACAGCTTTCAAGAACTGTCTTCTAAAATGGAAAGTAACTTGTATTTTTTCCACTTTGATTAAATTTCTCCCTGATAGCATGTATTTTGCTGTATCTTGTTAAGCGAAAATATTGTCCACGGCAGAAGAGGAGGCCTTAATATTATTTAGGTTAAACATACCTAGCTCTTCTTGGTGGTTTCTAACTCTGGAAAAGAGCTGATCTGAAGAGGCAGGTTCTGGGGAAGAAAAGGTACTCATCTGTAATGGCTGGTAATAGATTAGGCTCTATAGTGTACAATTTCTTTCCCCTCACTGAAGGGTGATTGTGTAGGGAGAAATGCTTCAAGATACTTGAGCTGTTCCAGAGAGTGAAAGTAAGGTTTCTGATGAAAATAGATGAGGTGGTGCATTAATGTCTTTTCCAACCTAAACGATTCTAATGTTAAAAAGAAATTAAGAGTAGTTGAGCTAGCAGATACAACTCGGTGTCCTGGCTTTGAGTGTTTGTGGGTTTTGGAGGGTTGGGCGGAGGGAAGTTTGACAAAGGCTACCCTTTCATTGGGTTGCCCTGTGCTGAGATGAGGCGGGAGAGCCCTATGGCACTGGTCAAAATGTGCTCTAGAACGGCAGACGTGAAAAAAGCCCCGGGCAAGGGCTGACCTGGAAGACAGAACGGCTGAGCTGAGGAGCCCCCATTGCAAACCCCTCAGAAATTGCCCTGGTTTCGTATTTTTAACATCAAGTTTCCAGCACTGAAGACTGCAGGTGAAATAATGCTTGAAATCTGAAAAGCCTTACTAATCCTGCAGACAAAAAACCCGTGCTGTGTAATTAGTTCTATAGTATTTACCAGCTAAACAGACCAGTTAAGGACAGGGGAAAAAAATCATTTACAAGTCCTAGTCTACTTCTTGGCACGTGTATAGAACTATTTGTTTAGAAGGGAAACTCTCAAGAAATCTCATTAGGTTAATGCTGATGCTTCTCAGCAAACCTATGGTCCCACTACTGGCATTACTTTTCCCAAACTGAGTTTTTGCAGAGTGACAGATAAGGCCTTGTGGGCAGCAGTGGGATGCTGGGCAAAGGAAAGGAGCAACCCATCTGTAATGGCAATCGTAATAGTGATCAGGAAGCTCTAAAGAGAGAAAAGCATCAACGTTTATTTTCCTTTTAGAAGGTAGGGGAGGACTTTCAACCAATTCGCTTCATACTAAATACAGTACTGCAGCCTTCTCACTAATAGATCTTGGGAGAGCCCCGTGCTGCAAAGCGCTCTCCCTTCTCACCAGCCACAGCTTCTCATTAGGTGGTGTGAAGTCGGACCTCCCATGTGGTGGTGTTTTGGTAAGTGTCAAGCTCTTCTCTTCTCTCTGCAAGATTAACAGCAGCTTTTGTTCCTCCCCAGGTGGCACAGGGGAAGGATTCGGGGTGGGGAGAACACCACTGGCACAACCTTGTGCTTTGCTGCAGGTGGATGTAATCAAACCCCTCACTTGGAAAGCTTCAGCTCTGCTTAAATGCTTTGTTGAACGTACTATTTTTTGAGAAGTGTGTCCAAAAAGGCAAATGGTATCTGAGTAGCCTCCCTGTACGTATCAGTATCTACATTTACTGATAAATGTTTCATGAGTGGTATTAACATCCATCCACTTTTCTTTCATTCTCAGGGCATTTGCTGTGTTCCTTTACCGCAACTAGCAATGACATTCTCACATCAGGTGATGTTGTTCTAGATAGGTGTAATTGCTGTGTTCAGTATGAATTTGTACGATCCTTGTATCAAGCAAATGTGATATTCTACTGTCCTAATACTAAAAATCGAGTGTGATGTGACTGTGTATGGAAAGAACGATATGTTCTGACTGTCCTGTTGACAGTTTTGTCTTGGACTTGATGTTAAAATGCTGCAGAATGCTAGTTCAGGCCCAGGTGACTAATATGAGTTGAGAAATTATAAACCACACACAGGCTGTGCATAGATTTAAAAAAAAAACCTCAACAAGAACGCGCATCTTTGTATATTATATGGATGCAGAGAATATTTTCTTTCAGCTAGAAAGGGCTAGGCTTGACAGCCCCTATAACAGAAAGGCATCAAATAACCTCTCTCTAATTGCTGTAATTACTTCCCTGATATGTGGTCTTATAAAAAATAGACTGAAGGTGAGTAATTATACCATACCTTGCATGGAAAATATAATACTAGTTTTTTCAGCTTACGGCTGAAGATGTAATCAGAAGTAACTACTTGAGCTGTGATAGGCAAAGGAAGGTCTGCAGGTAGAGGAAATGCCTTTTATTAATTTAACCAGTTAATTTATTAGTATACACTGGATATAACCTATAGGTAAGACATATTAGCTCTGAGTTTCAGTCTTACCTGTAAGATTTTTTTTTAAATTCAGTTATCACTAGCAAAACTGAAATGTGGCTGTGCAGTTAACTTGGTGGTGGCGTCTTGCCATTGCCTCAAAAAAAGAGAATGGGATGGGAAATGGTTCCTCTAAACCAACCATAGGAGGTTTTTGACAATTTAGTATTCCTGTTTAGCTATAGTTAAAGCTAATATCACTCAGAAGCAGAACGACTTAGGGTAGCCTTGTGGCTGGGGCACTTAGTAGGTCAATGGAGGAGCAGGTTCAAGTCTTTGGTCTGCTCCAGAAAAAAGAGGAATTTAAACCTACGACTTGTCATTTGGGTGGACTGTTGAGCTGAGCTATTGTTATTTTGGGAGAAAGTCCCTCTATCCACTAGTGCAGCAAAACAGACGAAAATTCTGCTGATTCAGATTCTGTTATTTGTTCCCAGTATGACATAATTGGACATAATGATGTAATTGCTGTACTGCAAATATATATATCTATAGACAAAAGTGTCAGAATGGTGCCAATAGTGCCATTTTGGACATAAAGTGACCTGTATGTATATACATTATTAATGTTAATTTAGTGGTCTAGAAGAAAGTAAAATATCAGAACAGTAAATAATAAATCCAAATTTTTGTGCATTTTAGAGTGGAATATTACTACAAACCAGAAATCTACTTCTAGACAAAAAATCTCTCTCATGACTTCTTCCCTCGCTCCTCCACAGTTTATACAGTGATTTCTGTCCACACAACATATGAGGGAGAAAACCATATGCTTTGAGAACAATGAGCGTGTTGACCTCTGTGTGGGACTATTAGAAGCAAACTGGCCCAGGACAGACACTTGGGTGTACTTCAGTGGCAAGCAGTCTCGTCTTCTGAGGAACCATAGCGTTAAAACATTGTGGTGTTCAACTTGTAACATGTTTATGTGCTGGCTAGGCTGGGGGAAAGACAGAGAAACAGTATTTTGGCAGTATCTTTTTTAGTTTTTGTTTTAAATCTCTCCTTAAGCCCAGAGCAAACAGAGGCATGGATATAAACATCACTTTAAGAAATGGGACATTTGCAAGTATGAAGTTATAGACACGAAACGTGCCATATGTTTGGTCTTCACTAAGACTTGAATGTCAGATGGCAGTGGATGTATCTAGTCCTACTGAAGCAGCTTGGTATCAAGGTATTTCTGGCCCACTGGTAATCAGGGACATAGCTGATGCTGGAAGCTTCTCTGCTAATACCACGCTGAGATGTTTTCTGACTACTTATTGATTAGATAGCTTTATTTCACTGGCCTGTCTCCAGAGCATTGAGTGTTTCCCAGAAGCTGAAGAGTATCTTCAGAATATCTCAAATTTGTCAAAACATCAATGATATGATCACATATTTTTTAACTAATAAAGCTTTAAAGCATTTTTTCCCTAGCCTGAGATCCCACCTAATAAAATAATTCAGTTTCACATAACAAAAACCTGATAACAATTTGCAGCAACTGGTTTTAGTACTCACTTTTTTGCAACAGCTGAAAACTGGTCTTAGTGGACCAAGGAAGAAGGCTTATTTCAGAGTCATGAAAATATTTTTTTCTTTTTAATCTAGACCTCTTATTTCAGTGGGAAGTTGCACCTGCTCCCAAATACAGAATTGTGCACAGRACTTCTGACAGTCTCTTAGTGTATGCCGATTATTGAGATCGAACTCTAGGAAACATGTTCATCTCTTGAAATGCAAGTTTTACATGTTCTTTCTCAAATGTACAGTGCAACAATGGGCCTGCTTGTGTTTAATCTTGAAGATCAGTCTAATGTGGAGCCCCATCCAAAGAATGTAGTGTTGATTCCTTCATCAGTGATATTAATACTCAAAGAAGAAAGAGAAGATTCAATTATTGAAACCTCAAACTGATCAGAAAGAACTTGATATTCTTTGTAGGCTTGCTTGATAGATTGCTGTTTTACAGTACTTCTAATGTATTTCTGAATTAAGTCACATATTATGGCCTTCTTTTGCCATACTGAACTTCTAGATAGGATACTCCAGCTAGATAGAAGTCACCTGAAGTAAAACTGCTGCAGGACAGGTATGCTAGCATTGCCTAGATTGAAAGTGATTGAGGAAGAACAATAGGAAGATTTCTTTGAGCACTAACATTATTTTTTTATCCTGCTGGCTATGCCAGCTTCTACAGCTAATTAAGCACAGGAAAAGACAATATTCACCAGATGCCTGCAGAGCCAGTCAGCAGATGGGATACTTTGTCCCTAGCCCACGTGTGTATCAAAGGAATTTTTCTTGGAAAAAATGGTCAAAAGCTGTCAATTATGCATGATTTGAACATGAACAGATATGTTCCTGCAGCAGTGGAAATTCGTTATGGCACAAATATTCTTCTAAATATGCATATGCCTTTTCTTTGAAGTAAAATGTTTAAAATAAGAGGAAAGATTGGAGTTTAGTTCTGTGTTGTCAGTCCATGGTTCCTTTCAGAAACCAAAGGCAGCCAGTGCTTATCCACAAATTAATGAAAGGCATATGAGTCTAGGACTTTCCAGTCCTGAAATGTGTGCCACTGGAAGTAATTTCTTCAACCGTCTTTATAACAGAGAAGGACCTCGCAATTGCAGAAATATCTTCTCCCTCTGTGAGTGGAAAAAATGCTCTGAGGTGCTGTAAAATGGCCTTCCCCTTGTTCCCATGTAACAAAGAGATTTTTGGAGTCTTTTATACAGTCTAACAAATTCCCAAAGTTTGAGTTAGGCTCATTCTCATCCAAACCCTAGCTGGTCCTTAAGGTGTAACCCTGGTCCCAATTATTATTCTTTTACATCAACTTGCATTGGACTCATGGCATGATTCTGTACCTATGTAAGCAGGACTAAGCTTCCAGTCACGTCTTACAAAAACCAGCCATGTAGTTAGATTATATGAAGTGTATTTGTTTGCTAAGAATGAATAAATTCTGTCTATTTGTATTTATTATGCACAGTTGCATAATAGAAAGATTTTTTTAACTGGTTATTTGTAATCTAACTGTTTAGCTTCATTATGAATTTATAACAATGCTGTTTTGTTTAGGAAAGAATTAGAAATTTCCTGATTAGATTTTGATAAAGAAATCTGATTCAACTCTAGTTACCAGATTGAGTTAGGGCTAGCACTAGAAGTTCATTGGTATGCAATTTAAGCTGTGATATTATGGTGTCAATGGTGATGAATCTTCCTGGATAAAATAAGTGTTGTATTACATAATACAAAGACAGGTGGATAACAGATTAGTACATCCACTCCCCTTCCCCTGGAGCCACGGAAGGGGATTCCAGGCTATTAATCAGAACGGCCTTTGGCAGGGAGTGTTTTTAGAAGCTGGGGAGATGTATGGTAACTTGAAGCATTTCAAGATTGAATACAGATGTTTATTTCATATTTTGTTGCTGCATTTAATCCTTTTACTAAACACTTCTTCAGCATCGTCAGGCAAATTATTTAAGGTTTTTAAGATCCAGGACTGGTAGGTGCAGTTCCAGAAGCTTGCCTTTGGCTCTGATTTTTATACAGAAAGTTGAATTCAGCAGTGGCACAATTTGAGAGATATGAAAGCACCACTGCACGTTCAGATAACACAGAAAAGCCATGTTCCGTCTTGATGTATGTTCGATGTAATGTGCATAGGTTGGGGAGGAATGGTGTAGAGATTTCTTTTTTTTTTTTCTTTTTTTGAATCAAGGCTTAAAAATGGATTAAATGATGTGAGAGCAAATTGTTGCTGGAGGAGTGTGGAGGTACATGTGTTAGTAATTAGAGCAGAGGACTGGGATTCAGGAGGACTCTCTGCTTGCTATATGTTCCTCTTCCTCTGACTTGAATAAATCATGTGGGGCTGGACATGGGACTTCTCAAAAGCACCTAGGAAAGTTAAACTCCACCTTGGATTTTATTCTATCTTCACTCTTCCCTTATTGTGCRATGTTACCTTTTGTATACCAAAGATGGTAATACTTCTCTGCCTCAAAACATGATGCAGGTCTTTCCAGTCCTGTGTTTCTGTGATTAATCAGTGCACAGAGGGCTTTGAGATCTTTGGTCAAGAATGACAATATCAGTATAAAACAGTTGACCAAGATCTTAACAAGTACCTAGGGGTGCAATATTCAGTCACCTCTCTTCAATTTCATTGCACTTCTTCAAATAAGATACTCCATTTGATACAAATTTTTATTGAATCTGTCTTTTTCAGGGAAATTAAAAAAAAMCTGCCTTTTAGTGTTTTAAGTACCATGAATGTTTATGTGACATAGAATATACCATATTATTTGTACATTGTATATAATAGGAAGTTATTCAAGGCATGTTGCAGGCTTATGGGTAGGTTCATCCTACTTTGATTATCCAGGATGCTAGGGAGAAAAAAAGTTTGAGGTACCACGAGGACTCAAGTTTGGTGTGTTGGGCACTCAAGTTTGGCATCTTCAGGTTAGCCTGCTGCTAATTAAAGAAACAAGACAGTTGTAGAGAGTGAGTAATTCGTTCTCCTTTTTAACTTAACAAGCAATCCACAATGCATGGCAGTGACTTCAGATGATTAGGGATTCATCTGTGGTAGCAGACAGCTCACTTTATAACTACCTGCCTATGCCTCTTGCTTTTTAAGCAGCCCTCCCGTAGATCCACTTTCTAGCAGCTCTTAGCAAACACCGCACCATCTACTGCTACTTTGCTCTTGTTCAGGACTTTGTTATTATTATCATACCCGTATTGTGTTTATGACAGCAATGTCATCCAAGCCGATCGTAACAACCAAAATCCGGACCCGGGGTGAAAGGCACTACACAGCAATTGAATACAGCTGCTCCACAAATGAAACACTTCTTTTTGTTATGGGGAGCTCTGTGGGGAGCAACAAGAAATTGGCAACACGATTCTCAGTTGCTCTTTTCTTCCACATACCTGTGTGAGCTTGAGGCTTTCACTGAGTTTCTTTTGGCAATCAAGAGAGCCTATAAACATGCTACTGCTAATTGGGCCTGTCTGGGAGCAATGCAGACCTCTTTTGTCCAGAAAGCTGAAAAAGAAGCATTAGAAAGTGGTCTCTGGAAAATTCCAGAAATTTCTGTCCCTAATGAAAGCAGAAATACAGGCAATGTCTCCTGCTATTTTGTACTCTTTGTTTCCATTCCCCGTCAGGACTGGAATACAGAAGCAAGCAATAATTAAAAATTTGCAGATCAAAAGTGATTTCAGCTATTAGTCATTAAAAAAAATTGTTCAGTTTAGTTTGGGGAAAATGTCAGCATCAGCTTTCACTTAATTTGTCTCCTTGATCTCCTACTTAGAGCTGAGCAAAGTACTGTCGTCGGCAAGCTGGAGGAATAGTATGGCACTATGTCTTCTGTAACATTGCCACAGCAGTCAAACATCATCAGGCAATTATTCTGGAATATTTGCTTTGACATAAGTTCAGTACAATAAACTAGCACAAGGTTAAAGACATCACAGGTGTAATGGACTTGTCAAACCCTATAAGGAATTTGTATAATACTGTACCTCATCTATCTCATGAGGTTGTAACAAACCTGCCAGTTCCACAGCAGGGAGTCAGTGAGCTGGAGTCTACCCGGTAATAAATGTTAAATTCTTATTGTACTTTTGTCTGTTTCTTCTATTTTGAGTGTTTTCGACCAGTCAGTGAAGGCTAACTTTAAATGATGTTATGTATATTGGCTTGGACACCAAATTCTGATTCCATTAATATTCTGAGTTTTCAGAAACTGTGTCCATTCAGAATTGGGATGAAATGCCAAAACCTTCCAGTTTTAATGGAACAGAAATCTCACGGTGTTTTGTTATAGTAACAGTATGGAGCAATTTTCTCCAGATCCTCAGGCTGCAGCAGACCTGGGGGAAGTTGCTAACTCACGACTGAAATCCTTGCCACTGCCGCCTGCACTTGAATTGCAGCTGTGTCTCAAGCCAAAGTCCTGTCAAGTTGAAAACTTTCTTCACAGAATTTAGATATACAGAGGAAGAGTATAAGTCAAAATTGAGACTACTGGAGGTGGCTGAAATTGCCTCGCAAAACAAAGGGACATACAAGTCATTTGCAGGGGGTGGGGGCTGGGTTCAGTGGTACGTCTTTTTTAATTAGGATTAAAAAGAAGTTAGGTAACTGGCTACAAAGGCAGATTTCCAGACCAGATAGGTATTGAAGTGAAGCAGATACRGAGCAGCTGTAGGCATTTTCAGTGACTTAACTTTCAAAAAGTTGGAATTAAACATCAACTGCTATGGCAAGAAACATAGTGATGATCCGCTATTGTTGGGAAAATTTAACTGTGTCGTCTTTCTACGTGACATGAAGGCTAAAGGGGGCTTTGAAGGTGGAAGTGTGGGGTTCCCCACCCCTACTATCAGTGATTCCTAGATGTATTTATACCTGAATGCCTTTGCTCTTGTAGCTTTCATTTGAGGAAGAAAGGTGCTCTTCCTGTTACAGGTTACATTTTTTAAAATAAAACCATTAACATGCCCCAGATGGTAACTTACAGTGTCACATGGCTGACATCCAGAGATGCTTAAAAGACTTACAGAGTCTTTAAAGCTGAAGATGCCCCTGACGTAGACATAAAGTCTACGTTTCTCCATTTTGCTGTGTAAAACAGCCCATTTAAATGAGAACAGATATTCCTTAATGCAGTGGTATTATAGATGCTGGCAGCTGAAACAAAGAGGCTGCCCAAGGAATAAGGCTGAGATCTATTTTGCTGCCATTGTGTAATCCCTTCAGGCGGGTGAAGACTGGAATGAGGCAACTGCAGTGGTAGTGCCAGCCCATGACCACGCTGGGCGAAAGGAGCCTGAGTCTTGGGGGTGCCAGTCAAGGCCCTTTGGCAGTTGCTTCATTTTGGGGAGTGGAAACGGACATAAAAGAGCAAATCATCTTCTGTGTTGCTGAGCTGTCAATAACGGCAACAGTTGCTACCCAAGCAAGCCGAGAAGCAGATGTTTCCAAAAGATGGGGTATTTTTTCCTGTTTTGAAAGTTATTTGACGATCTCTACAAACAGAGCAATGCTTTTCTCCACCTGAATTTTCTTGAGATGGCAGCCGTGCTTAGAGCTGTTTCTTGTAATGCTTTAGGGAAAAAAAAAGTAAATCAAGTTCAAATCTAAATGTAACTATTTGTAATTTGATGTAGAATTTGGTTTGTGATTTATTTGCAGTAGAAACCATTGCTAAAGGGCATTCTTTCGTTTGGCCACCCGCTTCTATTCAGAGCTATGAAATCTGGAATTAGAGTTCAGTCATCTTTGTTAATGCTTTCTGAACCATCTTGGAAGATGTTCTCATGCGCAGAGTATCACCAAGCTGTGTCCTGCCCTGTTCCAGCTGTTGCTGGAAACACCACCCTGTTAGATCTGCATATGTTGTGATTGCCTAATACGGCTATGTCAACATACTTTGGGTTAGTAAAAACTCCTGTTTTGAGTATTAATGTCACCCAGATTCTTGTGACACTATGGAAAGGGAAGGGGAGCAGTAACAAGCCTGGTAGGCTGTAAACTCTGCTGGGGTGATGATGAGTAGCTAGAGGCAATCATCTCTTGATGTTGTTCAGCTGGAAGCAAGCCATGGGACCATAGTCTGAGGCATGCTGTGATATATTTTCATGTGTATCAGCCTTTAAGTTTTCCCCTGAAGATTAGGGCTCATACCAGTTTCTCTTACAGCTAAGAGGAATTTTGACCTTTATAATAAGAATTGCCTTGGATGCTTTGTGCATCAATGAGTAGTTGCATGTGCGTATCCAGAAGACTGTTGCAATTGCACTGTAAATGCAAATGCCTCCCAGATATATCCTGTACATTTTCAAAACTGGAGAAGACAAAAATATGGCCCAGAGGATTCTGTCCTCTTCCTTGTTTATAGATGTAGATTTTTCTCTGGCTATGTTAAAGAAAGTCTTTAACCCTTCCAGCTGGCTTCGGCTCATTGCTTTCATTTCTGCCTGTCTTATTGTAAATGTTCTTCTGCTCACTTCTTCCTGGCACACACTTTCTCTTAGGCCGAGTTTTAATTCTTAATCATGTTTTGTACCTTAATTATAGCAGGGGAAATCATGTTTCCGGATCGACACACAGAAGGAACCTTCCACACACCAGTGAACTCCTCTTCTGTGCACAGCTCAACTGTCCCCACAGCCCTGCCCCTCTGCCACTTGCACTCGCCACKGCCAAGATCTCTGCTTCATGCTGATGGTACACGGTAGTGCCTGTGTTGGGAAGGCAATGACAAAATTGGGCAGGTAGAGAGCAAGGGGGAGACAGCAAGCTTGCAAAGAAAACAGAGCGAAACCTGTCTGTTTCGTTCTCTGATAGAGTCTTTGTTTTGCCAAAATAAGAATAGGTTCTATTTAATTACTATATATGGTTGTGCGTTTGTATATATTTAAATATATATGCATACATACCTAAATACATACATACTCTCATATATATGTGTGTGTATGTATATCCGTGTGTATATATGAGAGCCCTCCCATAGATTTTACATTGTGTTTCTTCCTGTCCATAGTTGTCTAAAGCCTCTCATCTTCCCACAGAAAAACTGCAGATAACAGCTAAGAAGAGCTGTACTTAGAAGCAGCTTCACTGGAGAAACTGCTGCATTATACGAGGTGGTATAACATAAAAGACCTGTAAAACAATGATCTGTGAGCTTTGTGTTGAAAGCTGGTTGAAAAAAGCTCTTGTTGACATCTAGAAGTTTGAATCAACCCATTTTGGAGGAGGAAAGATGGATCTCTGCCCGCTTTCCTTCTGGGCTGTGTAGTTGTTTCTTTTTTTCTTCTGTCTATGCTTATGTTTTTGAAGCAAATCTGCCTGTCAGTGCTTTAAATCGATACCATTAAAGCTCTGTTTGAAGGTAAACTATTTCAAGAGGCTGGCCTGCTCTACCCTGCAATTATATCATGTGCTAAGTGAGTGAAACTTTCAAAGGTATTGAAGGCTTCTGGGTTTGTTTTTTTCTTTTCCATTTCGCTAGATGACATCCAATGATAATGGCCTTAACATGATGGGAAATTAATTGAGAGAGCATTTCTACACTGCCATAATTTTATCATCCATCCTATTGCTGCTATTAGCAGGAATACATAACCCCATGGGTGTTTTGAGAGAATCTCTTTTAGTAGAACTTACAGTGTAGAGGTTACATGGTTAGCTCCTTCCATCAGCTGGGTGTCAAATCACTGTCGAAAAGAAATTACTGGTGTATTCATTGTTTTAGCTTCTAGCCTTGTGCTGTGGTGCAGGAGATGATTTGTAGCGAGCCATCGGGGAGAGAAGAGTGCTAGTGGCCATTGAAGGCTTCTCTCACAAAGGTACTTAGCAGAATCATTGCACGTTAACATGGATGCATGCAGCAGCATTTTTGATCTAATGTCCGTTACAAAGTGGTGTAAGGAAATTATGCCTTCTGACTCATCATGTTGTAGCCGGATAGTAAAATAATCATGTTCCAGTGGATTTGTTTATTAAATTGCATTTGCTGAATTTCCCCATGCTGACTACTACAAAGCAGATTTTCTTAAATCCCTAGTAACAAACTAGCCTTCCTAAGTTCATAACACTGACAACGTAAAATAATTCAATTTTCTTCAAAGACTGTTGTTTCTTCTTTCACATTCTTGAATGTCTTTAACAAATCTTAAGCTGATTTATAAAGCATACTGTAACTTAGACAAATGGTTTTGGAAATGGTTGACGTGGGCTGTACAACTTCTCTACTTATCTTGCGACTTTCACACGCATTCTGCTCATTTTCTGAATTAAGTGCCCTTTTCTTGTTCTCCTTCTCCACGGTAGTCCAGTAAATTGGGATAAAATAGAGTTTTRCTCTTTTTTCCTGTGTCACCTGTAGCAAAGCAGTAACAGCTCTGCGAAACAGATTATAGCCATGATTGCGGCACACTCCTCAGAAGCTACACACGCTGGAACTTAGAATTTATGCTTGCTGAAATGTTATAGTTAAAATAATGTGAATTTAGATGAAAGATGAACTTTTGTGAAAATTCTCCCTTTTCTCACTTGAAACTTACTGCTTTTAAATACATACTGAAGAATCCCAAACTTTGAATTCTTTCCTTTTTCCATTATTTTCTCCCCCTTTCTGCTTTGCCATTAAGTGGGAAAAGGAAGAGAGGTGAGAAAACTAAAAAAAATCAACGAATATTTTAACTGTCCAAAATGCACCTGTTTCTTTTTATTATTATTTTCCCCCTTAAAATCATTCATGACCCTTTAATCTTTAATTAGCATTTTTGATGCATCAGGTGGGATTATTGCTGATCTCTGGCTGCACAGATCTCATGTAATTAAGCAATAATCATGCTTAATTTTTCCTGTGCAGCCAGTTGACGTGACTGAGTGCATGCAGGATGCAAATTACTTGTGTGAAAGTGAGATTTTGCCAGGTCTCATCTTCAAAGTGGAATCACAGCTTAAATACAACCCTGAAGACACCGCTTCCTCCTCTCCCTTTCCTTCTGTGTGACATTTTCTCTCTAGAAGATACTTTCCTCTGCTTAGATTCCCCTGTGGGATTCCTTTTGATTGCTGCTGTAGTGGCAGGAGTTAGTGTGACGAGGAATTCAGAAACCCTGAACAAGCAGAGCTTGCTTTCGCTCCTCCGCTGCATAGAAAGAGAGCTCAGGGTGCTGCATTTCCAGGCGAGGAGCTTCCTCCACCTCTGCCACCATTTGCAGCTCTCCCAAGATTTTCTCTTCCGTGTGCATCAGCGTGCAGCTGCAGAGCTCCTCGAGAGAGCAAGGCTGCACGCAGACCCTGGCCTGGGCAACGTGACTGCACAAATCAGCAATCGATCATTAACAGGAGCAGCGTTTTTCTCTTCTCCTGTACTATTGCACAGACAGGTTAAAATAATGTTCTTCAAAATCCCTCCCCAAGCAACCCCACCAAGAGGATGTGCCGTGACTGACTATGTATACAGTGGAGGAGTCCTGTGGCCAGAGTCCCTTACTGAGGCTGGCCAAAATTCAAAGAGCAGTTGTAGGGCTAGCATAAAAGCAAGTGAAAGAGAAGAACCAGTGGCCTAGAGCTAGCTAAAAATATAGTTCTCTGGACCACATTTTGCAGTAATACTTTTATCAAAGGGAAAATACTCTTGCAAAATGTTGGAGTGCCTCTTTTAGAAGGAAAAAAAGCATCAAAAAACCCAGGGATGAATCATCCCTACTGTTATTTTCCTCATAAGGTTACCAGATCTTCTGGGATTTTGATGATTTCTAAAGGGAAATTTTAGGAAACTTTTTCTTATGTCACCTCTGTCATAGGCTGAATGTGGTACACAAGAAGAGCAACATCATCTTGACTAAACCAYGAAAATAAACCCGACCTTGCCTTTTGTAAGCATTGGAAACAAATGCTTGCAGGAGCAGAGGGAACATCTGTCTGTTGAGATGTGCGTACTTCCCTATGGTTTCATTTACAAGAACGTAGTGTGACCATTATATAGGTTTGGTTAAGAGAGCTCCTGGCCTATCGTAGCTACCAAAGAAGCTACAATTACTCAGCATCTTGCAAACTGCTGCTTTGCAACTGTGTGAGGACATCAGAGCTGTTACTGGGCTCGGGCCCACAAACATTTCACCACCTGAGTAGATTTACGTGATAAAACATTTGTGGGACTAACAGGGGACTGAAACCTTCCAGGACGTGAACCTTGGCAAGGTATCAGCGTGGTGGTGCTCTCTTCATTACTTAAGTAATACCTTTCCGCTAAGGTATCTTTGAAAGGAAAGCAAACTTGCATTTTCTTTTAGGCATTAAAAAAATGCCTAAATTCCCATGTTCTTTATTTGCATCATATTTATTAGATTTTTAATTTGTTACTTTCAAAATTGTGTGTTGCTCCGTCAACTGTTTGTTACAAGATTTCCCTTAGGGGAAAACGGAGCTTCATATCCATGCTCACATACCACAGTATGAATAAGACTTGCCACACTCCAGTTGGCAGGTAGGGAATATTAGTCAATAATGCTGGAATATAATTGGCTTTAGCTTCTCATGTTGTGTCACTAGATACAGCTTCATTCTTAGGGAGCCTGACCTGAGAAACAAGGACATATTTTAAATTCCAACAGGATTAAGTCACTGCATTAAGGGGCTTTGACAGAGTTCAATTGTTGCTATTAAAGTAAAACTGCCTTTTTTTTTTTTTTCCCAAAATAATCAGTGGTTTCGGTGGTGGTGGTTATTTTTGTTGCTGTTTGTCTTAAGACATTTAAATGCTGACAATTTTGATGGGGACAGCTGGCTTACAAATAATATCCGTTAAGTTTTATGCCAAACTCCATCTGAACTGCAAGGGATAGTTACTGCAGCTCTTAAAATAAAAAAAATAAAAAAGAAGAAATGCCCTTTTAGTCCTTCTTTCGTAGCAGGAGCTATTATTGCCTTTATTGTTGCTGCATTAAACATATGTTTGAATATGATCTTCTAACTTTCATTGCTGTTGGGTTAAGAACACAAAGAGCGTGCCCCCGTCCTGATTAGCTAGTCTTGTACAGTAGTACAAAAAAAGCAGCAATGGTAATTTCTCAGCTCATTAGGTGCATATTCATCTTAATGGGGCATCAAAGTTAAAAACTATAATACCTTCTTCTCATTTAATACTCCAGAGAACATTCACAGTAACCATATGAAAGCAAAAAGGATTTCAACATTGGAGCTGCAAAAGTAGGTGTCTTCATTCCCTCCAGGCAGATAGAGAAGAGAAGAGAGAGAGAACTACTTTTTATCCTTATCCCTGCCTAACTTGCCTTGCTATGCTAGTCACTGGTCACTATAGTTGTACGAATAGAAATGTTGACCTCTGCTACTTTTTCTGGTAGGTCAAATTTTAAATCCATAGTCTGCGAATGTTTGACATCAGCTGAAGAGCAGAGTGTACTGAAACGCCTCYACACCTCCAGAGGTTCTTTTATTGTTTATGGGTATGTGGACCCTGATACAGAGACCCTTCATTACAATGGAAAAATCGTGGTGCCTTGAAACATTTAGGTAAACAACCTCCATCTTTAAAAATACTATCTTTGCATAGCCCTGCCAGCTTAAGCTCCAAGCTTTGACAAGGCACCATTTCCTGTGGTTTAGGTAATAACAGTGCCCAATTCATGCTATTTACTGAAACAACAGTGTTTCCAGAAACTGCTTCTAAAAGTATTTCAGAGCTAGCGCCCAGCACGAGTTTTTGGGGCATGTTTACAGATGTAAAACTAAGCCATGTGCGAATGCCATGCTTCCTGACTTGACATCCCACGCGTGTGTGGCGGGGGATGCTCTATTGGCTTCCCGCCCAGGGTGCACCAGCATATGCAATTAAATTTACTCATGGTTGTAAAACTGTTCTGCAACATGCTGATTTGAGATGTTGGCTTTCTATCTCTGACAGAGCCATAGAAGAGAGTATAATTTGTATTATATGGTCAGTTATGTAGGATGCAGTGTATTAAAACATTATAGTATGCAGCCACTATCTCCCAAAACCAAAATTCTCAGTAGATTTTGTTAGCCTCTCCTAGCCGTAAAACGATGGGCTAGGTAAAAATAACTGCTGGTAGCATGTGTGTTCATTCAGGATTGCAAATAAGTTTTTCTTCCAGATTGGTGAAGTTCTCATTTTCTTTCAGTTCTACCACCCACATTAAGAATGGAGAAAGGTTGCTTCTTTCTCCAATACCTCTTCTTTTCTTAGGATCTAAAAGGAAAAATGCAGTATAGGACTATATTCCATCAGTGTATTTTGTTTAAAAGGTAAAACTTTTACGTATATACTTCCTACAAGGCATTTATGTAATGATATAAATTTAGTGAAATAAAAAATTAGAGAAATTGATCACATAATGCAGAGTATTTTTGGTGGGGTATTAGTAGAATAGATGATTGAACAAAATGAAGAGACTTAGGAGAAGAGGTTTTGACGTAGATGAAAAACTACCAGTGAAGCAGAAATACTGGGAAGCTCCTTCACAAATAGGATGAGAGAAGACAGGGTGGATCCATCCATTCAAAAAGCATGAATCAACAGRACAAGACAGAAGAAGCAGACAGAAAGTGTAAGTTCCTCATCTGATTAAACTGATTAACGTTCTCTAATTTCAGTAAAGTATGGATTTATGTCAGCTGGGAGGGTTTGTCCTTAAAACAAGGCAGGTCAGAGATGAGTGATAATCTTATAGAGGATGGAGCAAGACAGTATGAATGAGAAGGTAAAGCAAGCTCTGAAATGCGTGTGGATAGGATACGCCATTTTGGGGGTGGTGGGAGCGAAAAGAAGGGCTGATGGAAGAGAAGGAAGGATATTTCTTTGAGAGCGACTATAAGGCAACCTCCTGCTCCTATACGCAGAGCTTGGACCTCAATGGATTAGGTTCTATTTTGTGGTCTTGCCGTCTTAATTTTCTCCATAGTATTTGGTTATGGAGGCCTTTGAATAAAAAATATTTTGAGAAAGAAATCTGTTAGCTCTAGATTACTGAAGGAGGAGGGAGGATTCCTGTGTTCAGGTAGTGGAATTCCATTGCTGTGAACAACAGCAGCAATGTACATACAGCCAATTATATAGCACATGTCCTGTATTTTTCTTTTCTTTTGGCAGCTCAGTTTATTGTCTAGTTTAAAATTTTTCTGTATTGCTTGTGCACTAAATATTTTATTAGGAAAAGTGCAAAATAACCTATTGATGTGGTGCATCAAGATGCATTAGAGAAATCCAATGATCCAGCAGCTATATTCTGCCTTTGGTCATCATGCATGCTCGTTTTATTAGCAAATTCTGCCACATTTCAAGGTTCTGTACCAGCTTTCAGAAAAAAGATTGGTCTGTATGAAAGCAGTTGACATTTGAGCAGGATTTGGATTGATCGCTAGGATCAGGATGCTTTCGTTTTTGTGAAGTAATTTTTCAAGCTGCACTGAAACAAATTCTGCTGGATTCCTTTCATTCCTGGTGGAGGGATTCCTGGGGGAAATTCAGCTAGCTGTGTTATGGAAGAGGTAAGACTAGACCTACATATTGGTTCCTTCTGGCCTCAAAGTGATAAAAATTTAAACTAGTGGCAATACAGGTTGTTCTGCTCAAGACATTTGTGCTGTACTGATTTTAACACTAATAAGGAATGTGTACTTGAGGTTGTAGATAAATTTTGAGGTCCAATTAAAAGTCTTTGGCTTAGGTACACAGACCTACTGTTTATAATATCTTGGCTTCTGGCAATGGATGTGTGTGGATGTGAGACACAGAGAAGGCCAGCACAGCACAGTGATGATACCAGACATATCAGATCTGTAGCCTTGGGAATCACAGGCCTTTATTTTAGACTTCTCTTGAGGAATACAGCAACTTGAAAGAATCATTTCCTATCTAAAACCCCAACCACAGGTTCCTCTCTGAAACCTAATAGAGGAGATAAGGAGTTCCAGTCCTCCTTTACAGTAAATAGGGGATATTCCATAATTCATATTGCAAAGTATGTTTTCTCCTGAAAACAGGAGTCTATAAACAAGCAGCCACCTCCTCTGTATGACCTTGTAGAGGCTCTGCTTTTTCCCATCTGCTACCCTGTCTGGGTAGTTGTTACAGCCCTTTCCCTTCTCAGCAACAATTTTTTTAACATTGAGCTGTAATCAAGTAACAACGGTGCTTCACCATGCACAGCTACTTTAACGTTCTCCCTTTCGCAGCATCGGCTCTGGTGTTAGGATACTGGAGCATGTGTCATTCTTGGTATCATCGTGGGCATGTACGGCAAAGGCTTGCATCTCATTACTGGGCCATGCATAAGCTAATGTCAATCCCAGTTATATTTATCAGCTGGAACATAAGAAGTTAAGCTTTTTTAATGGAAGGTGAGCACTAGTGCTGTGGCACACTGAAGACGGCAGACTTCGATGGCTTAGCAAAGCTGAGTGTTTCTGGTAGAACCAGTAGTTGCTTTGGCCTTACGCAGTGCAGCACGCTGATGTCGCTGAGCCATAACTTACTGCTTCGTACCAGTAAACTCTTTGCAGTGTGTGTGAGTTTCCACTAATGCTTCTTCCTGAATGGCTGACCAAGAAGTTAAATGGAGCAAGGCCCATCAGAAGAGATGAAAATCGATCTTTGGACACGTTGTAATCAATCTGATGGTGAATCTCCTGTTCTCTTTTAACACCAGGAGACCACGGTTTGGGTGAGCTGGTAGGTAGGATGATGACTGATGTTTGGCAAGCAGAAGGCTTCATGTGCTTGCTTGAACAGAGGAACCAATTAATCAGAACTCTCTTTCTAAACCTGCTGGCTGTATTTGCTGCATGGCTACCAGCATAAATGTATTCCCTTCCTTCTAAGTAGCGTGCTTATTATTTTCACAAATTAGCACGTTTTTGTGTTTCATTAATGTTTCTCAAGTATCCTGAGAACAATGTGATGACATACCACTGACAAAAATCAGAACTGCACAAATTATAACAGGCTGACCTGTAATGGAGAGAAGGAAAAGCAGACAACCATTTGTACACTTCAGCTGGGAAAACAATAAAATACTGACTGCAAAAATGCCTGTGCTGGTACTGCAGGCAAACCTGCTAGCTGAGCTCCTAGCACCAGAAGCTTGGCAGGCCAGGATGCTGTGCTAAGTACATGTCATTCCTGCTAGAAGGTGTCATTTTTGTGGCTGGTCTTCATTTTAGTGGGTTCGTTTTTTTCTGGCCAGGGTTTGTGTTGGATGGCAGAAATCATCCATGCAAGAACGTTATAGCTCCGACAGTGACCTGTTTTCAGGGGAGCCCTGTTTTCATGAAGTCTTTACTTTTTAGCAGAAACGAAGCTAAAGGGTACATATAATCCTGTCAGTATGGCAATAGAAAAGCAGATCACGGGACTGGGCCCTCAGAAAAATGCCTGTTACTCGTCAATAGGCATTCATGGTAAAATATTAAAGTCAGCAAATCCATAGGTACGGAGCCTCCATCCATGCAAGCAGGACAAAAGGCACTTACAGCTCTGGGGTTTTCTGGCTTTTTTTTTTTTCCCCTAAAGAAATCAAAACATGTAAGAAAATGTAACTCCATATTTTTAGTTGCTGGGTATAGAGTTTAAAGGTAACTTTTGCTTCCATTTGATTGTCTGACTAAGCAGCTCTGAAGCCCTTAGGGTAAACGGTCCTTGCTCCAAGGACCCTTCTCTAAAACAACCTAAATCAATTATTTCTGAGCTAATGTATATTTCTGAAAATGACTCTAGATGCTATCAGATGCCCAAATGAGTAAGGGCTTTACTTCAGGTTCATATTTGATTCATGTAGAACTGTAAGGCTTCCATAAATATTTGCAGAATTTTTTTCTACTTTTGTGTTGCTACAGTACAAATCATGAGGGTCTTCAGTTTGCCTTTGTGTCATGAGACGAAAAATGCAAGTGTTTTTTGAGACTGTATTTAATCTGAGTCAGCACTAACTATGTGTTGTCTGAATCAATACAGTCTGGAGAGAGTATTGTGAGAAAGGGAAGGACACACTGTTTAATGAAACAGGAGCTGGTCCCCTGGCTTTGTAAATCTGCGTAAAATGCCATGATGGAGAGGCAAATATTTAGGCTTAGAGTCTGAATACCTACGAGTTGGTGCCTGCTGAAGATGGTGTGCTCAGCTTCTCTTTGGAGAGATTTATTTCTCTGATTTCCTTATCTCCTTCAAAAAGCATACAAAGTTTATCAGATAGAGAGGAGCATAGAACTGGGAAAGGATGAGTGAGTGGACTGCACACCCTCAGCCTGGTAAGCCCAAGAAGATGTCCTCCCTGCCTTCCTTTTCTCCTTATGCCTGGCTTGTTAAAGCATTTGTGAATTAAGACATTAGAGAACCTGCTTTTGTGGCTAATGAAAGTATTCAAACTGAGAAAGAGGAGGTCTGACAGCCAGCTGGAGAGTACCTGTGGTCCACAATTTTTGTGGTAGGGAAAGAGATGACACAGAAGTAGAGGAATTGCATCTCAGCAAAGAGTTCTCCTCCTTTCTAGCCAGAAACATTTCTGTTCCCTGTGTTTTTTTCTTTMGTCTGTCTCTCTCCTTTTTTTTTCTTTCCCCCCTGCCTCCAAAGGCAGAGGGAGATTTATATGCCTGGCTCCAACCCTGCCTTGTCCTGTTTTGGTCAGATCAAGGCACTAGTTTTAGTAGAAATGCTAGTAGGGGAAGAAGCTGAGATTTGCTCTACATGAATTTGTGCTTTGCAGGCATGCATATGCGCACGCACAAATAAGCATGCCTGTCTGGCTGCCACCCTCCTTATCAGCCTGCGCTGCTGGTCAGGCGCTGTGACCACTCATAATGGCTTGCCTTCCTTTCATCTTCTCTTGCTGAAACTCTTTGCCAAAATGTCACACCATGTCTAACTCTGTTCCAACCTGTTGAATTTCCTCCTGTGCCACCCCACCCCAATTGTCATATCTCCTGTTGAAAACACTCACCCCCTTCTTCCAGAAGGCTTTACCCAAGGACAGGTACAGGAAGGACAGCCAGACAGGGGAAGGAGGCTGAGCACCGTGAGCCATGGCAGAGACGATGCAGGAGGCATTCAGCAGGAGCTGCCCATGCTAGACCCAAGGGGTGGATCATTCCTGTGTATGCACACAGGCAACCGTAGATGCTTTCCATGGAATAAACTAAAACTTGAAGAATATATCCCTGCTGACTCCTAAAGCACTCCTCCAACTGAACATTTTTCTGTAATTATCTTTCTTATATAATAACTGTGAGCTCCTTAATTCAATTTACAATAAAAAAAAGTGGAAACACTTTTTTTTTAAAAGAACACTCTTCAGCTAGTTTTGTTAAGGCATTGTTCTTCCTTTAGCTTTAATTTCATCATACTTCTTTCCTAATTAAAATCCAGTTTATTTTCCCCAAGTCGTTAAAGACAAAAGATCACTTTTCTTATTCTCTAGACTAAATTGGATTTTAAAAACAGAACACCCTGACTTTTTTGTCTAATAGGATTTATTATACTATTTTGTATAATCATTGTAATTAGGAATTGTGTACCAGTGTTCTAACAAAGCTTCCAGTCAGAAACACTGAAAATCTTATGGTTCTTATTCATTATGAACGGATTCTACTCTGACCCACTATCTTTACTTAGACATAGTAAATCTTTCATGCTGCCTTTTTTTTTTTTTTTTTCAGTTACACTGCAAGCAATTTATTGGGCATCCCCTACTAAATAAGATCTTACCACTTTTTATTAAGATTTAAACAAGATTTAAACCAAAGCTCTCAATCCCTTCAACCCCCAGCCTGTATTAATATTGGGGATTGCCCCCAGTGCAGGACTCAGGTGCAGAACCTTGCACTTGGCCTTGTTGCACTTCAGGAGGTTTGCATGGCCCCACTCCTCAAGCCTATCCAGGTCCCTCTGGATGGCATCCCTTCCCTCTAGAGAATCAACTGCACCACTCGGCTTGGATGGGAGGATAGAGGACACCACCACCTGTGCTCCCAATCCCTTTAACATTACTCCCAGGAACACATAGTCTCTTTTGGTGGTTCTAAGTTGCCTTGTCACAGTATCACTAGACCCTACATGGAATAGCGGGAGCAGATGATACTCTGTAGGTTCACCAGGCTCAGCAGCCTCTCAGTGACGTTGCGAATGTGAGCTCCTGGTAGGCAGCAACTTCTCTAGAGAAACTGTCTGGACAGTAAATGGGTGCTTTGGGGCCTCTCAGTAGGCAACCTCCGATTACTGATACTTTATGTTCTTTTCTGGTGGCACTGGTTCTAAGGTGGGTGGGTGACTGGATCAACTTTGCATGGTGGGCTTCTCCTGGATCCTGTCTGTTACTGTGCTCTTCATTGCCCAACCCCAGGGCACCCTATCTGTTACGCGGGGGTGCTTTAGGGAAAGGTTCTTCCTTCTGCCCTGAGCAGAGACAAGGGTCCTGTCTCCTTCATCTCCCGAGTTACTTGTGTCAGCCAGCTCCAGGCTGAATTCAGGCTTACACTCCCCTTGCACAGCCTTAAGGCAGGGCTGAGACAGCACACAATACCACGTTGTCGATCTCCCGCTCACGTTCCCAGATACTGCACTGCCTGTTGAGCTCCTCTCATAACATGGCTACTTGTTCAAAGAGTTGTTCTAGCTGGGCACATCTGGAGCTATGATACCCACCACGGCCTTCAGGTGCTAGGGGGACTTCCCGGTGCTGGAGGTCCATGTAGCCCAAGGTCTGGACAGCTATTTCAGTCCTTGGGAGGCCTGTTTGGGTGGAGGTGTCAGCACAGGCAGGCTGCAGTGTTTCTGTTCTGGTTTCTGCCTCAGCCTTGCAGCTGCTGTGGGTGGACACCATTTTCTGTCAGGAGGACACAGTCTCCTCAGAAAAAAAATAGCCCACTTACTTACTTATAAAACAGCAATTCTTTTGAAAGATGTCACCCTGGAGCCCTCAAGCTGCTGGGTGGGCTTTCACCGCCACCAGCTGTGACCGTTGGGGCTGCAGCCCCACAACAGGCAGTGGCCATGGCTCCCGCTGCCCGGGGGCTGCTCACCCGTGGCGGGGACCGAGCGGCTGCCCCGCTCCTCTCCTCTCCTCTCCTCTCCTCTCCTCTCCTCTCCTCTCCTCTCCCGAGAGCTGCCGCCCGCCGGCCCTTGCCCCCGGACGCCAGCCCGAGAGTGGCGGGTCCCAGCCGCCCCCTCAGGCAGCCGGCCGCTCGCCAGCACCGCGAGGGCTCCGTGTAATGGTAAATACTGTTCATAAATTAAAGGCCCCACGCGCTTTACTGAAAGCGGCRTGCCCCTCTCTCTCTCCTCAGGAGTCAAACAGTGCCATTACTCTATAGGAGCAGTAGGTGACACTCAGGGTCTAGGGCTGGTGTACAGACAGAGCACGAGGCCGTGTCGGAAACCCTCGGAGCAGGAGGTGAGATGGAGGCAGAGACTCTGCACTTCACTCTACACAAACCCAGACTTTTTGATAAACCCGTAATCGCCTCAAGTTTCCAACATGACCTGTGACACCGGTTGTGTACAGTGGGTGCTGCGGCTGACGTACTCGGGGACCGAGCACCACAGCTGACGAGGAGATGCCCCATGATTCTTAAGGTAACCAGAAGCAGGGCTGAAAATCTTGAGTTCCTCCCTAAAATTACCACGTATGAAGCTTTTTATTGGATAGGGAGTTAAATGCATTGTAGTGAGTATACCAGCTTATTATCTGGTGTATGATGATAAGCTGTTCCTAGCTATGCAGCAATGCATAGCCAATATATGCTTTGGCTTTTTTTGAAACAAGAAAACACACAATTTGGTCATTTTCTTTTTTTCCCCATGAAACTTTGAATGCAGCCTGCATGCGTATTATAGATTTATGAACTCGCTGTACTCCAGAACTTCCATAGCTGAAATGAGAGTCTAGACACCCTATTACTATCTAAAAAGACACTTATTCGTGCAGGCCAAATTGATTTGAAGTGTCCACTTCTCATTTCAAAGGCATTATTTCTGCAGCGATAGTTGGGGTTATTTTTGTGTGCTGTGTTACATTTGACTTGGATTCGCTGTTGGACAGATAACTTTGGGTTTGTTGCTGCAAACCTTCTGCTCGGCACCAGGAGCCATGATTGGGAAGTCAACACAGAATCCCTATCGCCTTTTCTCAGCAAGGATTAATGCTTTTGTTTAATACCCAGCTTCCGCTAACAGAAGCCTGTACATAATGAGATGGCGAAACCTTTTCTAAAACCTTGTTTCTGAGTGATTGCAACTGGGGTTTTGTCATAGGACCTCAGCAGGCATAGTTAGTAATTAGTATCTTTATATATAATTCTTAATAATTTCCATATACTGTTTGTAGAAGCTATGTGTTGGAGGCTGGTGAATAATCCATGTTATTGAAGATATATGTGTTCTGTAATTACACTGTTCTTTCTAATGCTGCAGTCAGAAAAACATAGCAGGTAATGACATACATGGAGCCTGGTTCCAGGCTGAAAATGAACGGTGCACCATTAGTCTGTTATGTATGCTGCTTGAGACAGATTTTCCAAACTAAGTGTGCTAGTGACTTCCTCCTTTCGAGAATCTAATGCTGTATCTTTGTAAACTGTATCTTTTGAATGCTGGACATTTTTGAGATTCTCGTTCCTGCCAAGGAACATGCTTGGGAAAGGTCTGGATGCTGGAAGTCAGAATTTCAGAGCTCTAAATGCCCAAGAAGAAGGCTTGTAAAAGTTGTCCTTGCTTCAGCTCTCCATATCTCGACATAACCCTAAGGAGAAAAGAGATTCTCATTCATTTATTTTGTATAGTTTTAGAGGATGAAATGCGTCAATAAAAGTGATGTTTCAAAGTCATGGTGGTTCTTTTACTGGCCTGATTTTTGGCTAAAAGCAAGAAGCTATCTAATTGAATTTGAAGGTTCTGTCACTTCATTAAGCAATAATATAATATGAAATCATCCTCCTCCTAAAATTTTAATTTTTCAGGAGTTTAGCACTGCATGTCAATACATAGAGTAAGTCAAGAACTTTTACCTAATCATAACGTGGTGAGTCATAGGACTGAAGGCCTGTTCCCCCTTCTCACACTCATTATTTTAAGCTAACGCTGCAATTACTTTGTGCCTTGCAAACCAAGTAGTAGAATATCATTAGAAAACAGAATTACGAGATCACGGTTGTGGTAGCACCCGCTCAGGTAGAAGGCTTATTCAGCTCTTATAAAAATGTCTGCAACAGAGGTGTTGTTATCCACATGATTCTATCTCCAATCCAAAATGGATACTTGAAATTGTGGAGAAGAACAGAATCCAGTGATGGATTAGAGACACAGGGTAAGAGGTGACAAAGACCAAGTTTACCCTTCCTGTAAGCTATGCGGTAGAAATGAATGGGTTTGAGTTTGTTCTGTGAATAAAATTCAGCTTCAGTTAATGTATAGGATGGGAGGGAGAGTTGGTGGATGTTTTGTTACTCTGCATTGTGCTTTCCGTAAGCAAGAGGCAATCATCTTTATCATTCCACTTATTCTCACACCAACAGCTCTAAAGTCTCTTTCAGCGCTTGTGAGAGCACCTGGGTCATGTTTCTGACAGTCCTGTGTTCCTCTCCTTTTCATCATGGTTTGTCTGACGGAGCAGGAAGGAGAGTCGGCATGGGCTGCACTGACGTGAATGGTGACTACTGAGAGATCTGATCCAACTTCACACAGTAATGTTCTCGTAATGAAGCAGATAAAAGTGCAAAATTAAATAGCTCCAACTTTTTTAATACAGTGGGTGGATATGAGAGTGGTGACCACAATTCATTTGGTTCTAAGAATACATTCACTGGAAAGCTGATAATAAAAAAATGGAGCCGTCTCAGGAGCAAGAGAAAAAAAAAAAAGAAAACTGGAAGAGTTGAAGGAAAGAGAAGTTTAAAATAGCCAAATATATATCACCTAGAGAGTGACAATTTTGGTTTTGATTCAAGAAAGCACTTAAACATTTACTTAAGTGCTGCTCTGAATAAGAATGCTTTCCTGAGTTGAAAAGCAAAGGAACTGGTAGCAGCCTAAGTATCTAGCATCCTGTCCCTAATGTAGGGAAGGAATGACTTGGGAAGATGTAAATATTAAAAAGCTACATTTCATCCGTTCAGAATAGGATTTTTGCCATTTCAAGTGAACCATTTCTTGGAACGTTCTAAGGTAACAAAATATGATAGTAATAAACATTTTCTTGGGAATAATTCCAGCCTGGCAGGGAAATCAATTCATTGACCCCAGAGATTTTCTTGTGTTGTTTGCTCCATCGGTACACTTAAAAAACAAAATTGGGAAGGCAAGCTGGAATTTACAGACATGTGAACCCACTGCTATTTCAGCGTTAACTTTCCACTAATGATCTTTGAAGGCTGTTGAGGGAAACCCTCCCTCTTCCCTTCCTCCTTCCTATTACCCTTAATATATTATTATCCAATTTAGCTTCCCTGCGAAGGGAATCTTTTGCTCTCTGATCTCTGCTGTAAAAGGAATGAAAAAGCACAAGTAAGCTGACAAAGTCTGAAGGAGCAAACTACACCAGGTTCATGCATAATGTAGCCATTGCATCTTCTGTTCTTTTAATATTACTGAATTCGTATAATATTCAACACTCACACTCAGAAGAGATAGAGACATACCTATTCCTTACTTATGGATATTATTTCTACGTTAATGAATTCTCTTTCCGTCAACAGCTAAAAATTCAGGAGACAGGGAATTCCTYCTCTCTCAAGTTCTCTTGATTATAAAACATTTTACATAATTACCAATAAATTATAAGAATTTAGTTTTCTTAGAAAATAAATTTTGACATAGCTCTCACATACCATATTATAATGTTCTTTAATACTTTAGCTTCCAAATGCAAATGTAAGCTAAGTAGCATTCTGGATTAAAAAAAAAAAAGAAAAAGACAACCGAAAATAAATTTAATTACAAAGCCAATTTGCTTCAATGGCATAAAAAAATTAATCTTATGTAACTTTAAAATGTATGTCTACTGCACTAAGTCCCAAGGCAGTACAGTATTGAAAAGTATGACGTAGGCTTATTTCAGCCATGAGGGAAACAGCTCATACAAACTTCCTAGAGCACTTACTGCTATAAGTAATATGAAATGTTTGCTGAGATACCATTGTGTTTCCTTCAGATAGATGCATTATAAACAATTAATAGCGGAGAGTCTGCAAGGAGATTCATTCTGTTTCTTTAAAAGTGAAGAGGCTATACTGGAAGGGTACTGAGCAGCCTGTTACATATATAATAAAAAAAAAAAAAACACAACACCTGAGGTAGAGCAATGAAGGGCAAAAATGCTTCTGTTTCTCACTTCTGTTAAAGTCCATGTTCAGAAGAACATAGCTACTCTTTGTTTGCCATTGCTAAGTGGCACAGTGTCAGATTGTGATTTCTTTTTAATCAGTATCATTTAGAAGGAAACAAATCACCATGTACGAGCTAATTCAGTTTGATGAGAAACCCAGAATGACAGAAGGGGACAGAAGTGTTACAGAAGAAGTTACTTCTGAGTGACTATTAAGTTTAGTGCTCGGGGTAGCAAAATGCACCCTGGTCATCAGCTGGTGCACTGCAAAGTGAGAAGACTGAAAACATTAAGCAGCAAATTGCTTTTACGGAAAAATCAGCTGAAAGTGGCTGCAGCCTTGTTTTTAAATACCCAAATGGATGAGATGTGCAGATGATAACGCAGTGTGCAAAGGTTGGAAAAATTATGGAAGGCTCCTTGCGCACGCATTGGTGGTTTGGTGTGAGGGAGGAAGAACCTACAAAATGAATTTTTTAAAAGATGATACTTAATGCATAAGTCTTGGCTAATAACTCCCTGTTCTGAAAAGTACAAATTAGCACTTTTTCTTTCATCTAGCTTTGCTAGAAATCCCTAATTTGATGTATTGAAATTGACATAGAAATTATGAGGAAGCTTAGAATGGGGCGAAATCCTCCCACATGATGCAATATGCTCCAGGCTCAGCAGCGACTCTCTTGTGAGCCAGAAAAAATCTTCTGAGGGCTTGTGTGTGTGAGAGGATTTGCTCTGAAGGGGGATTCTTTGCTTCATACAACCCGGCGCTGAGAAATGTAACAGCCAACTTTCCCATACCGTCAGATAGTGCTTCCCAGCATGTGGAAACACGGGTGGGAGCTGTGCACTGCAACTGCTAGCCGGCTGCCTGCTGAAAGGAGCTAGAGCTGCCTGTTTCCACATCCCAGGGATTGTCGCCCTAAAAACCCCCAGAGAGATAGATCATGGGCACTTCGTCTTTGAAGGCTTTTGAGAACAGGTCAGACAATGTGCCACAGGTGGCCCTTTTGAGATGGGGTAGATTAGATGACCTCTCAAATTTCTTTTCACCCTGTTTTCTGCAGCTCTGCGATCTATCTTTTGAGGAATAGCTGGTGCCAATTTCAAATCCTAAATASCCTATGATGAATGAATCTTCTTGATGAAATGTTATTCCTCAGTCCTGCTCCATGTCTTCCAGCCTTTTCTGTGAACACAGCATATTACCAGCTTGGCAGGCAAAGCACAGGGACCACAGCTGGTGAAGACAGCTATGTTGTGGGTGCAACTTCTTATGGGAGGTGGTATGGGGCAAAAGAGTGGATTTGGTCTGAACCGCTACAAAGTGAGGGGATTAACTGTTCCCTTCTCACCAGCTGCAATCCCCTTTCTGAGCACACAGAAGACTGGGAGTTGGAAGAAAGGGGGACAGAATTTGGGAGGCTCTTTTYTAGCCTCCACTCAGCACAACCGTTATCTGGATCAGAGGAAAATGATCAGTCACCTGTGATATCACACAATCCCATTATTATGACAGCAAATACAGCAATTCTTACGAGCTTTCTCTGCAATCTCTCTTGGCAGCCCATGAAATGTTCTCAAAGGGAAGGCTTGCTGGCAGTGAGGATTTAGGCCTGGGACATGCATAAGCGCGTCTGCATATTTGGACCACATTGCTTACATGCTGCCTCTCCCCAGCTGGTAAGGCAGTCCAAGGTCTCAGCAGGGTCCAGGTGGAGGTATAACAGCTAGATAAACACGCCAGATGTGCTTGGCAGGTGTGCTGGTTCACGGAAGGTGTAAGTGAAAAAGGACAGGATTGAATACTGCAACAACACTTCTAAGGTGTAGTGGTTTAACCCCAGCCAGCAACTAAGCACCACACAGCTGCTCGCTCACTCCCCCCTGGTGGGATGGGGGAGAGAATCGGAAGGGTRAAAGTGAGAAAACTCGTGGGTTGAGATAAAGACAGTTTAATAGGGAAAGCAAAAGCTGTGCACACAAGCAAAGCAAAACAAGGAATTCATTCACTACTTCCCATCAGCAGGCAGGTGTTCAGCCATCTCCAGGAAAGCAGGGATCCATCACGCRTAACRGTGACTTGGGAAGACAAACWCCATCACTCCAAACGTCCCCCCCTTCCTTCTTCTTCCCCCAGCTTTATATACTGAGCATGACGTCACATGGTATGGAATACCCCATTGGCCAGTTGGGTYAGCTGTCCTGACTATGCTCCCTCCCAGCTTCTTGTGCACCTGGCAGAGCATGGGAAGCCGAAAAGTCCTTGACTAGTAGACTACTTAGCAACAACTAAAAACATCAGCGTGTTATCAACATTATTCTCATACTAAATCCAAAACATAGCACTATACCAACTACTAGGAAAAAAAATTAACTCTATCCCAGC
>JAYKAV010002851.1:559315-622516 GCA_035582835.1 Phoebastria nigripes
GCACCTGGCAGAGCATGGGAAGCTGAAAAGTCCTTGACTGGTGGACTACTTAGCAACAACTGAAAACATCAGTGTGTTATCAACATTATTCTCATACTAAATCCAAAACACAGCACTATACCAACTACTAGGAAAAAAATTAACTCTATCCCAGCTGAAACCAGGACACAAGGGAAGGTGACAACGTAGTCACGTAGCCTGAGAATCCAGCTAGGAGCAGAGGCACCAGCGGAGAAAAGTGCTGTGGGAAGGTGGCAAGAGAACCAGCAAAGAAGTTCATATATGACCATGATGTAGCCAAACTTGGTCTGAGAAATGGTGCATCTGACTATGATAGGACTAAAAGCTGCCTGGAGATTTGCCAGTTATGTGGTTGTGACAAGCTGCTTGTTGTGAATTCAGATTGCTTTGTATCCAGCATCTGGTTTACACTGCCCATATATTTTCAAGCATTAAAAACTACTTTCCATTTCCTGATCTAACTACAGAAACAGCTTCCCATTATGTCAATAATGCTGCCTGAATAAATATTACTCATTTCTAAACTGGGTAATATAAAGTTCTTATCAACCGTCCTGGAACATCAACCAAGGCACTCAACCCATCTCACTGAACAATACATTATTGCTTTCTTTTTCTCTCGGTTCCCCAGTATGTCCCGAGAGATAGGACATGCTATTTGTGTGCCCACTTTACGCATCTGAATTAGATATCAAAACCATGTGTCTTATTTCTCACTACAGTGAATGGAAAGAGAGAGCCCATTCCACAGCAGAATGCAGAATAGGAACCTCGTGGCAGACACACCAGAGTGACTGCCCCGTCCCCTATTGCAAGCAGTGATTGATGGGCAGAGTGAATCGGTGATTAGGGCTCAGGGATAACTGTGGCCCTCTGGTTGGAAAAGCAAGATTGCTTCTTTGGGTGGAAGTTGGTACAGAGCAGCAGAGAGACAGACAGCAACTTCAGGGCTTGCCGAGAGAGGAGCAGGCGAATGCAAACAGCTCAAGTAAAGTTAATGGGCATAAATGAAAGCCTTTAAACTACAGTGTGCATGCCCTTGTTTGGGGTAAAGTACTCTTAGGTTAATGTAATTTGAAGGTTGCCGTACTCCCAGATGAGAAGCATGTACGTGGTGGTTTAACAGGCTTCAATATATGCTCATTAACTTTACACTCTTAGTTGGCTCTTCATAAATTTCTGATGTATTGACTCTGTTGGGAGTTCTATTGGGTTTATTTTAGTTCTTTGTTGTAGTTTTACCAGAAAACAACAATCTTTGTGATTTCTCAGTGAAAAACCAACCCTCATCCCCATTCAAAAAAATAAATAGCCCCAAAACAGATTTTTTTTTAAAGCCTACTAGGCAAAATGTTAGCAATGGTAGCAGAGACAGGTGTTCACAGGGGACCCAGTGTACCTGTCATAGGAAATGCTGATAGCACCAAAAAGGCAAGGCAGGGTCAGTTACTAGAATGTGATTTGTATGAAAATATGTTGTGTAGTTCAAAGGTTCAGTTTTAACAATCTTTATTATTACTTTATGGGCTTTTATATAAAATGTTGAACTTACTTACTCACTCAGTATTGTGCTAGTAATATTTATGAAATGGTATTAGAAAATGCAATAAAAGTTTATAGGAAAGTCATTACTATAACCATAAAGCAACRGCTCATCCAAAACACCACCAATGGAATGGTAATCAATCTGTATCAGATGAATCAAGTGACTTTAGGGGACTGATGCCAGACCAGACACAGCCATGCATGCCACCTGAGAAGATGGAGCTCTGTGGGTCTGGGAGAAATAAAACAGTGGCTTTATCAGGATTCATTACGATGCATCTTCTCCTGCCCCTGTCCCCGGTGGTTGCAGAACAGCGCTGTCGGCTGCGGAGAAATGGGGATGCGGAGCCCGGGCCTGGGCAGGGGGGGCTCAGCCCGCCCTGAAGCCGGTGTCGGTAATTATTAACTGCTAATGGCGAGAAAAACCATTATGGTACACAATAGGCTTTCCTTTCACACCGCTAATTGTGTGRTGAACTTACTTTGGCAGTAAATTGTCACATCTGCTGTGGAGAGAGATTACACTTAGGGAAATAAAATAAATACAGTTGTSGTTCCTTTATCCCTGGATGATTGAGGCATTTAAAAAAAGAGAAAAAAGAAAACTTGGCAGATGGAACGTATTATTTGTTAGACAAGGCTTTAGGGGGAGGTAATAACTTTTTTTTAGACAACTGATATAGTAGGAAAAACAGGCAAGATTTCACAAGCCCTCCTCAATTTGTTCTTTCTGCTCTGATTGCACTTTAGAGACCAGTAACACCAAAGGCCCCGGTCGAGGTACAGCGTTTGGTGGCAGTGCTAGCTGGAGATTCCTTCTGCCCATGTCCTTCCAGTTGCTCCTACTTTACCAGCTTGTCCCCCCTTGTCCTGCTCCTTCAGYTGTGACAAGGCAGCTGTCTTGGTCTGGAAATAAATAGGCTGGCAGAGCTGAGTGTGGTGTCAGTGTCGTGGTTTAACCCCAGCCAGCAACTAAGCACCACACAGCCGCTCGCTCACTCCCCCCCGGTGGGATGGGGGAAAGAATCAGAAGGGTAAAAGTGAGAAAACTCGTGGGTTGAGATCATAGAATCATAGAATAGTTTGGGTTGGAAGGGACCTTTAAAGGTCATTTAGTCCAAGCCCCCTGCCATGGGCAGGGACATCTTCGACTAGATCAGGTTGCTCAGAGCCCCGTCCAACCCGACCTTGAATGTTTCCAGGGATGGGGCATCTACCACCTCTCTGGGCAACCTGTGCCAGGGTTTCACCACCCTCGGCGTAAAAAATTCCTTCCTTATATCTAGTCTAAATCTACCCTCTTTTAGTTTAAAACCATTCCTCCTTGTCCTGTCGCAACAGGCCCTGCTAAAAAGTTTATCCCCATCTTTCTTATAAGCCCCCTTTAAGTACTGATAGGCTGCAATAAGGTCTCCCCAAAGCCTTCTCTTCTCCAGGCTGAATAACTCCAACTCTCTCAGCCTTTCTTCATAGGAGAGGCATTCCAGCCCCCTGATCATTCTCATGACCCTCCTCTGGACCCGCTCCAACAGGTCCRTGTCTTTCTTGTGCTGAGGGCTCCAGAGCTGGATGCASTACTGCAGGTGGGGTCCCACCAGAGCAGAGTAGAGGGGCAGAATCACCTSCCTMGACCTGCTGGCCACGCTTCTTTTGATGCAGCCCAGGATACGGTTGGCCTTCTGGGCTGCAAGCGCACATTGCCGGCTCGTGTCCAGCTTTTCATCCACCAGTCCCCCCAAGTCCTTCTCGGCAGGGCTGCTCTCAATCCCTTCATCCCCCAGCCTGTATTGATACTGGGGGTTCCCCCGACCCAGGTGCAGGACCTTGCACTTGGCCTTGTTGAACCTCAGGAGGTTCACACGGACRCACTTCTCCAGTTTGTCCAGGTCCCTCTGGATGGCATCCCGTCCCTCAGGCATGTCAACCGCAYCACTCAGCTTGGTGTCATCCACAAACTTGCTGAGGGTACACTCGATCCCACTGTCTATGTCATTGATGAAGATATTAAACAGTACCAGTCCCAATATGGACCCCTGCGGGATGCCACTTGTCACCGACCTCCATCTGGACATTGAGCCGTTGACCACTACCCTTTGGGTGCGACCATCCAACCAATTCCTCACCCACCGGACAGTCCACCCATCAAATCCATAGCTCTCCAGTTTAGAGAGAAGGATGTTGTGGGGGACCATGTCAAGGGCCTTATAGAGGTCCAGATAGACGACATCTGTAGCCCTTCCCATGTCCACTGATGTAGTCACTCCATTGTAGAAGGCCACTAGGTTGGTCAGGCAGGACTTGCCGTTGATGAAGCCATGCTGGCTGTCTCGAATCACCTCCCTGTCCTCCCTGTGCCTTAGCATAGCTTCCAGGAGGATCTGTTCCATGATCTTCCCAGGCACAGAGGTGAGACTGACTGGCCTGTAGTTCCCTGGGTCTTCCTTTTTCCCCTTTTTAAAAATGGGGGTTATGTTTCCCCTTTTCCAGTCAGTGGGAACTTCACYGGACTGCCACAACTTCTCAAATATGATGGATAGTGGCTTAGCAACTTCATCCGCCAGTTCCTTCAGGACCTGACGATGGATCTCATCAGGTCCCATGGACTTGTGCACCTTCAGGTTCCTTAGATGGTCTTGAACCTGATCTTCTCCTACAGTGGGCGGCTCTTCATTCTCCCAGTCCCCGCCTTTGCCTTCTGCKGCTTGGGCGGTGAGGCTCGAACACTTGCTGGYGAAGACRGAGGCAAAAAAGTCACTGAGTACCTCAGCCTTCTCCGTATCCTGGGTAACCAGGTCTCCCGTTTCATTCCAGAGAGGGCCCACATTTTCCCTCATCTTCCTTTTATCCCCGACGTACCTGTAGAAGCTTTTCTTGTTGCCCTCGACATCCCTGGCCAGATTTAATTCTATCAGGACTGTAGCTTTCCTAACCTGATCCCTCACTGCTCGTACAATTTCTCTGTATTCCTCCCAGGCTACCTGTCCTTGCTTCCACCCTCTGTAGGCTTCCTTTTTGTGTTTGAGTGTGTTCAGGAGCTCCTTGTTCATCCCTGCAGGCCTCCTGGCGTTTTTGCCTGATTTCGTCTTTGTTAGGCTGCATCACTCCTGAGCTTGGAGGAGGTGATCCTTGAACATTAACCAGCTTTCTTGGGCCCCTCTTCCCTCCAGGGCTTTGTCCCATGGCATTCTACCAAGCAGATCCCTGAACAGGCCAAAGTCTGCTCTCCTGAGGTCCAGGGTAGTGAGCTTGCCGTGCGCCCTCCTTGATGCCCTAAGGAGTTTGAACTCCACCATTTCATGGTCACTGCAGCCAAGGCTGCCCTTGAGCTTCACATTCTCCACCAGCCCCTCCTTGATGGTGAGAACAAGGTCCAGACAAAGACAGTTTAATAGGTAAAGCAAAAGCCACGCGCGCAAGCAAAGCAAAACAAGGAATTCATTCACTGCTTCCCGTGGGCAGGCAGGTGTTCAGCCATTGCCAGGAAAGCAGGGCTCCATCACGCGTAACGGTTACTTGGGAAGACAAACGCCATCACTCCGAACGTCCCCCCTTCCTTCTTCTTCCCCCAGCTTTATATGCTGAGCATGACRTCACATGGTATGGAATATCCCTTTGGTCAGCTGGGGTCAGCTGTCCCGGCTGTGTCCCCTCCCAACTTCTTGTGCACCCCCAGCCTCCTCGCTGGTGGGGTGGTTTGAGAAGCAGCAAAGGCCTTGACTCTGTGTAAGCGCTGCTCAGCAGTAAGGAAAACATCCCTGTGTTATCAACGCTGTTTTCAGCACAAATCCAAAACATAGCCCCATACTAGCTACTGTGAAGAAAATGAACTCTATCCCAGCCAAAACCAGCACAGTCAGTGATGGGTTGAGCTGCTGCTCTCTTTTTCATGCTAGYGCTGGTGTTCAGGGTGTACTCATTGTCATCCGGATCATGGAACTGATCCTGCTGAAATGTTACTCAGGCACAAAATCAACAAATAAAGAGACTTGGTGTTTGGAATAAAGAGATGAATAGTGGGGATTTTTCTCAGGGAGGGAGGTATCTGTGGGACACTGAGGGACATTAGATAGAGGCTGGGGCGAAAATGTGTCACCAAACTAGTATCTTTGTGGACCCTGTGACTTTTAGTTTCCATTTCTAGCCTCTACTTAATATTTCTGAAACAGCTGCTGGCTTTTTCATCTTCTCTATCCTGAAATGTTCTAGAATTTAACAGCTCTAGCCCTTTTATCAGCGAAACAACATTGGGAAAGCACAGCAATGCTTATTGATGACATTACAATATGATTTTTTTTTTCAGTCTTARGTCTGTCACCGGTCTTCAGCTCTTCTAAACACTAGTTCTCATTACTATTTACTTCTACATACTAGTCCTAAATATCGATGTCCTAGTAGGTATTCCACAGATTTTTTTCTGAGCTCCAGAAAATGTTCTCTATTATTCTTCACTTCTAGAAGCTGATCTGTAATTATTCATTATTTACATTGTAAGATAGATTACACTTCAACAGACCAAAATCTATTAAAAGGCAGCAGAAATCTGCGTTCCATGTGTACTTTAATGAATTAGGAATAAAAAGGAAGGAAAGAAGGAGAAAATTTTGCAGAGAGATATTTAATTATTATTTCCTTGGGCTACAATAATCTGTACACAGGAATTGGATATTTATATCTTTATTTAGATATGGAAAGAAGATGATAATGTTAGMATAGCAGTTATTGCATCTTTGGAGATTCAGTTATATGGTAAATACATATCATATCTTAAAGAAAAGAGACAAGACACATATAAATTATACTTTTWTCTTTTTAAATAAATATGAAAGGGAAGGATGGTTCTGATCTATATAGCCATGTTCAACCAAGCCTTACAGTCCTCAATCCACCAGGATTTCAGTTAATGGAAATGGAAATTTTGGCTGAGATGTGGGCAACAGTATTATCAAAACATTGTTCCTAACAGTCGTGAATGGCGTTTCTCAAACTGTCAGTGCAGTGGTGGTATTTTCAGATGTGCCTACTGATAACTGGGTGTCTCTGTTTTAGAAAGATGAGACCTTGGAGGAATTTGTTTTTTCTGATGCTTGGTGTGATGCTCTGTATAATATGTGCAGGCCGATTGTCAAAAAATTACAGGGATTTTTGGGGTGTCTTAGCAATAATCTCAAATTGCTTGAGAGGAATGACAAATCTTTTATTTAAGTGTCCTCTAGCAAGGGTCCTAGTTTCAAACATATGTCTATGTCATGTCAGTCCCTCTTTTCAATACCAACTGCTTTTTTGTATGTCAGGTCTATAACACTGGGTTTGCGTTGCCCAAAGTCACATTTACACAATCCCTTTGTCAGTTTGATTGAGACAAATGCAGAAAGTGACAGATGGGTTAATGGTCCTACCACAGTGTCATCACATCACTTCAGGAAATAGCATCAACATGCAATCATGGCATGATGTACTATTACAGTTCATTTGTCTTCAGAACAATTTTGGAGAATCAATGGGTGTCCCATGGTTCAAGATCAGCCGTAAAACTACACATCCTGCTCCTCCAAGTTGTTGATACATTATTCCATGCCTTAGTTCCTGCAATTGATTCTTGAGGCTCAACACTGCCTCTGGAGATGGACAAAAGTCAAAGCTTCAGTTTTTTAGGAAATTTTGCTTCAGTTTCAGTTCAGAAAAAAAATGTCAAGGAAAAAAAAAAAAAAAAAGACATTCACCCTAAGTCCCAAACCAGTTTTGTCCAGGAATCAGAAGCATCTTTGCAATTACCATTGCAGGTGCTTAGCGGAATTTAATATTTTTGTAACTTTCTGTGCTCCCAATGTCCATGGGTTCAGTGAGGRTTCACCAGCCAGCAAAGGAGGCTCCTACAAACTTTCATTTTCTCACAGGGCATTTTGTCTGTAAAATCTTCAATAATAGTACTGCACACCAGGTCAAATAACCATGGTCCTGTAAGATGCACCCATTTATTTGTATTCTGAATTCTTCTAGTTATAAAACCATCTCCCTTCAAGACTCTTCACATCCTACACAGTGCTCTGCTTTCTCCCTGTATCATTCTTAGTCTCCTAATTACAGCCTTCCGCCGGTCCAGCATTGCGTCCACTTCCGTTTAAAATTCATCCTGTGGTTCTCTCCTCTCTGCTGTTTGCAGTAGTTCCCCCCTCATCCCGCCACGCTCTGCGCTTCTCTGCCTCACATCCGCTTTAACAATGCATTAAGAAATTTAGATTTCCTGTCCTGTCTGCAATAGGAAAGTTCCTGTTCATTGCCAACTCCCRGCTTGAGAGCAGTACCCTCAATACTGACATACAAACTTTTTAAGCTCACTTTTTCATCTGTCTGCATTTACACAGCTTCCCTTTCATTGAAACACTCCACAATAGAATCCTTTGGTATTACATAACTTCTGCGAATAGTGAGGTATTTCTGTGAAAATGCATTATAAAATAAATTGTATTGCATTGTATAGGAGACATAATATGACATTCTCTGGAGGAAGCAATTATTTGCTCAATAATGTCCACAACATTCAGCTCTTTAGCTTATGGGACATTCTTGTAAGGGCAGAAGGGTATGTTTCTTGGTAAAATAATTGTATTTTAATTTAGAATATCCTCTTTCACTAAACATGAAAACTATATAAAACTGCATAAAAGCAGTCTCATCATGGTAGTAAGAGAAGTGGACTTTTCTCATTTAATTTATTTTGAGAAAATACATTTCCTGCTTCTTTTCAWAATCGTTATTTCTAGATGTGGATGTCCATATAAATTAGACTTCTTCCTGTCTGAATCACAGATACAATATAGTATTGGGAGAACACRAATTGCAGAAGTTATTTTTGTGGAAGAGTAGCTGTGACATGTCATTCTTTAAAAGTTTTTTKAAATTCTTTTCTCAGGTCTTCAGTGGACTTGTAAACAAAAATCTGAGTCTGCTTGTATTTTATGTAACCAAATTTAGCCATTCTTTCTTCAAAGGACAAGTGTCAGCAAAATGACAAGATTTAAATGGTACCCAGTAAGAGTTTTGTGTTGCCCTGATAAGTTTGGTTAGCTGATCTCATTCAAAAAAAACTTCAAAATATTAGAAGGTGTTCAATAAAAGGCTTCTTTTTTCTGGCCTCTTTGTTAATAGCCTTGAACTTTTCCTTAACATTAATTTTGATCATTGACTGTGTGTAATCACCTAGCTATTTAGCAGGGGGCACAGTAGGCTCTCATCTGTGTGTAATGCAACCTTAGTGATGGGCCAGGTCAGCCAATAAATAAAAGCAAATTGAAACTGGATTGTGGTCTTCTATCAAAATGCACAATTGTGTTTAGGCTTTTAAGGATAAGGTGCACTACATGCAATCAAAAGAAGATTAAAGCAGCAAAAGAGTAGTTACCGTCCAGGTGCACCTCAGGAGTTTCCAGGCTTAACACTCATTTAAATAGGATTCATGGGACGTTACTGAAGGGAGGCAAGAGCAGTTGTGCTGGAGGCTCTTACAAAATAACTTACAAAACTTTGTGCCCCCTTAGCAATGTGTAAAGTATTAAATACTTCTGCAACACAAACGTTGTGCTTGTTTTCCTAGCCTAAATACCAAAAAAGTACAAACATGAGGCAAGAAAATGTCTTTGAATGTCTCTACATAGTTTTTTTAATAGACTGTAAAGTCTCTATTAAGCACCACCTATTTCCAAGTCAAAAAAAGTCCTTAGAGATTTTACTTTGACACATACGCACGTACATAACATCTTCTGTGTAGAACTGAGTAGGGTTTTTTTTCCTTTCTCCCTTCTTTTAAGTCAGTTTGGTCATCCAAAATGGGTCCTAATTAAATCTGGTTGTGAGTGATCTTAGGCACCCTTGCTCCTGCTTGTGTAAGATGGATTCAGGTAAGCATGATTCAACTCGTGCCTTTTCTTCTGTCAGAAGTGGAAGGAAAGTAAAATCAGTTATAAAAATATTTCCCCCTCAGTAAAGTAATGGCAATCTAACAGCATCTGTGTGGAGCTTTCCTTTGGCAGAGCCGGCTAGACATTGTAAGAGTCTGTCAGATGATCTCTGATTAACTGAGACAAAAGAATCAATATTTATGTTAAGTAAATGGTGGTTGGCAAGTAGATGGGAAAATGTCCAAAGTTTAATGGAATTGACCCATATAACACACAAATGGAAAAAAACAAAACTGTGAAAACTATTTTTCAGGGTCTCAAAGTATGAGCAAGGAGTAGCTTGCTGCAGGCCATACTCAAATGTCTTTCTGCTATCTCTCTCACCTTTCCTGATGAACCATCCTACTACTGTTTTGAATTTGTCAAATTCAAACCATGTGGGAGCCTCAGCACAGAGCGCTTTTCACTTCCACATTAATGCATTGCCTATCACATAACAATACCTCTTTGAAATACCTTTTTTACTTGAGATCAGCTCAAGCACTCTCAGCAAAGAAATGTACCTTTTCAATCCTCTCTCATAAAGAATTTTCATATAGGCTAATCTAGTCCAAAGCAGTAAATATGTATATCTAATTTATATGTATTTTATATGCACATATTTGATCTGTATCTTCTTATCCAGAGCTGCCCTTCAGTTAAGAGCCCTGATTTACAAAGATTGGTTCTGTTAAAATTTTAGTTGTATGATTTTCTATTATGAAGAAGGTTCATTGTTACTTGTTAACTGTGAGAAGGGATAAAGTGCTTCTTTATACATTTGTTTGTCACAGGCATCCCTAGCATAGGGATCAGGAGAGCTCTAGGAAGAATGATGTAAGATTAAAAAGAGCAAAATTTTTACTGCAAATGTTTCAGTTGGTGTGTATAAGAGTAAATGCTGGAGAAAGCAAAAGAATTGCATTGCTGGAAGACTCAGCTCCCTGACCTCTTTCTGACTCCTACGGACACGTCCCCTGAAAAGAAGTATAACAAAATATTTAAAATCAAACTATTCAAAACCAAAGATGGAAAATGGTTTGATGCTGAAACTTCACTGGATGTGACCTTCTGCTAAGAGCACTCAAAGTGTGTACACCACCAGATCTAAAAATAAATGATAGACAGAAAATTGGCAGGATGCTCCCTGAGGTCTAAACAGTGTAATATCATGTAGTTTGTAACTGCATGGATATTTGTCACCGCAGTCCTGCATGAAGGACACACACTGTGCAAACTCTTATTAATGTGTTACATTGCTTTTCGGTTGTGGTTGGTGAGTTGAGTCTAATATTTTCCCTTTTCTTCCCTGAATTCATTGTGGGAAGCTATCTGATACTTCATGAATTGCATAATAGTGTCTGGTGTGAAGTATGCAAGTACCTGATTGTAGCATACACCTGTACTTGACAGCTTCATTGACAAATTTGTTAAAACTATTTTCTCTTTGTGCCCCCTCCAGGATATTATAAACTGCTTGTGCCATAGGAGGTCACCCAGGAAGGCCTGCGTGCTGAAGAGGAGCACCTCGTTTGCTGCCTCATTCATACCTCTCAAGATTTTTAAGATGAATTATTTATCAAAGATGCTTCTGTCAGAAGTTTGGACAGCAGATGTCGTCTTTAATTATTCCTGACTTTTTCCTCCAGTGCAGCACATGGTGATTTTCTTGAAGAGAGAGTAAAGATGCTTTGTCTTCAGGATACCAAAGAACAGRCTGAAGAAAAATGTTTCTCTGCTTGCTTGCGTGCTAGCAGTGACTAAAGGCAACATTGTCCTCATAGCCACACCACACATCCCTGCTCAGATACTCAGCTCCCTACATGTGGGAGACTCCCACTAGTGTCAGCAGGAGATGAAATGTGCTGGACTGACAGTTCTGGATGCTGAAGGTCTTTTTGTCATGTAATATGCATTTTAATAGACTAGACAAGACACCATCCAGTATAATCACAATCTTGGTAATGAGAGGACATGAGAATTAATTACACCCACTATTGGGATCAGGCATGTGTGAGAGGGGAAGATTCTAGTGGAAAGGCTTCATGTGCGCCCAGTCTGTGGACTGAGCTCACCTGTTTGAAAATCAGCCTAAGATTTTTCTGTTACTTCAGTGTTCAAAAGAAGACTTCAGTGATGCATCAGCGGTGGGCTGCCTCTCTGCAGAGGAGTCAAACAGCCTGCATTTACAAAGCAACAACATGCAGAAATAGCAAAACACAAGAATTTTTTTAATTTGGATTTACATTACTTATGACTTTCTTTGAACATTTGCTTAAGAAATATATTGTTTGCAGGGACATTTCTTTTAGGACCTAAACATATGTAAAAACTCAAATAAACACATATCTGAAGAAGGCTTGGCATTCAAAGGCTCCCACAAACATACTAAAATACTTTTGTGAGAAACCAACACCATGGAACATGCTCTTCTGATAGGTAAGGACTGCAACCTCTAAATAGGGAAAGGCAATTTCATAAGTGCCTATTCCCAGGCTTGTTCCCCAAAGCACCTAATAACTCCTGTCGCTGAGCAAGGCTAGCGATGTGGGCCGAGTTGGACTACTGGTCTGGTGCAGCAAGAGCTGCTGTGATTCGTGACACAGGAGCACACTCCCGTTAGCTCATAAGCAAATACTCATTTCACTGAATGTTTTGTGAAAGACAATTCAAAAATACTCCCTGGTAAAACACCAACAGCTCTTGGATACGGGTTTTAATTTATCAGAATAAACGGTGCATTTTTCAATTAGGTCTAAAATACGCCTTTAGGTTTTCATTTAAGCTTATTCCTTTTCAGGAAATTGAAGCTATATAAATGCATGATGTAAAAAGAAAGGCAGGCTAAGAGATGAAGAAAGTTTGAAGGGCAGAACCATAAAGAAAGGAACAGAAGGGAAGGACAAGAAAACAACTAAATGAAGAAAGAATTATTTTCCCCTTCCACCCTGAAATGAGCACCAAAGTTTTTGCCTGCAAAGTTTCCTTTCAGAGCTGAGTTACCCATGCTGCCCCCACCATTGGCTTTGTGTCATGGTCGAGGCTATAAATTAGCCACAGGTGGGCTAGCTGGGCTCTAACAGTAGGCAGCTGTCAGGGAGTAGCTGGCAGGCTTGGTTTCTCCTCTGTGCAAGAAAAAGTCATTGAACAAGAGCAAACAAGAGCTCCTTCTTCTCCACCTGCAAACAAGTTAGAAACTTTGTGCTTTATGAAATGACATGGCCAAAACAAGTCACATTAATATTTCCAGTTTAGCGGGGAGTGTGTGTCTCCACTCCTGGATTTAGCTGAGATCCTGCTTCTCTTGCTCACCCTTGTTTGTTTGCAGTATTACACATTTAGACAAAGGGAAGAGGAGCAAGTGAGTATCTGTGTGCTGCCTGTATGATAGGTTTTTGGTGAAGATGGTGCTTCTGGTGTAAAGAATGAGCTCTGAAAGAAAGGGGATTACTCTGAGCCCTGTCAGAGTGGTGTGCTTGGATCTGCTCTTGAAGGTCCTCTGTTATGTGAGCTTCTGAGCATAGCATGTGGTCTCAGGTAGCAGGCTGGTGTTCAGTCATTTGTATGGTGTCTGTCTTGGGTGTGTTAGTCAATGGGGCTCATGAGCTACAGGTGAGGATGTCACATTTTCTGCATGCTATAAAAATAAATGTCTTCCCATACTCTTAGTTTGTGATGTTTGCAGGCTGTTGGCTCATCTTGTTTCCTTTGGTGGTCTGTGATCATAAAAAAATGAAATTTAGTTTTGGGAACAGAATTTTGTTCCCAACAGACTCATGCCCTGCGCTCCATCCTGGTGAATCCGCCCCACTGTTACCATACCCAAGGGACGCTTAATCTTTAGCTGCTGAGTAGGCTACAGATCTTGGTCAGTTGAATTTACAGCTTGGGAATGAGGTATTGATAAAGAGGCTGTCATAAACATTGAAGCTACGATATTTTCAAGAATCCTGTAACTTGTGCTGCAGAGCACAAGCACTGATTGCCCAGGGGTGAGGGGTTTCTCAGTCACCCCCCAGGAAGTTATCTGCTCCTGCAGGTGACCAGGAACCTCAGTGATGGGCCACGGCCCGCTTTCCTCTTCTTGGCTTGGCATGGGAAAACCAAAGCTGAATACCCACAGAACAATTCTTTTTCGTGCTCCACTGGGGTTAGCGAGGAAGCATAGGGTGCTCACAGTGAAAGTATTGAGGTCTCCTCCTTAGAATATGAACCTAACATTTCTTTAGGCACCGAGTCTGCAGTACCTCACTAGCTTTTTTTCTGTTTGCTTTGGCAAAACTTACACTTTCTTTTTTGTAACTATGAGCCACTGTAAAGGTTAGGATTTTTTTTTCATTTTTAGAGGTTTACTCTGTATTTCTCCTCGGTTAATGATACAAGTAGACCTTTTCTTTGATTTCTTCCTCCTTTTATGTTTTTCTGCTTGTGACTAACAGACTCTTTTAATCTGCAGCTTTCCTTCCATATAGCTTGCGTTTATGTCACACCATACACATATGTTTTTCTATGAACCTTCTTCAGTATTTTTCTTTGTCATCTCTCTGATATCCTTATTTACTGCCTCCTGTTTCAGGGCACTGTCATTATTTCTTTCCTGGATGAGTTAAAGAGAAAATTTGGAAACTGTCGATACAGGAATGTTTGAATGTGGTTTCAAAATCTCCCTCTTAATCTGTGTGACCAAAAAAGGACACCTTCTGTTCTTTACAGACTTTTTTTTCCAAATTACTGATGGAAGAAACTGTGTGGTACTCTGCTTCTACTGAAACTTGCTGCAATGTGAGATGGGGGAAAGAATACACTTCAGTTATCCATTTTAATAGCAAATATCTGACCTTCCTCTTTCCTGTGGGTTTTGAGCCATTTTTGCACATGTGTTCTGCTTTTTTATGATCCTGTGGTGTTTCCTGTGCTGTTGGGTTTTTTTTATTATTATTATTTTTTCCCTGCGTAGAATTTGTGTCTGAATTTGTTTTAAGTTGTACTGGAACAGAACTCTGTTATCTGTACCAATAGAGCCCTGCAACAAACCTTTCCTGCCAAACCATATTTACTGTACATACTGTATTTTTCAGCAGCAGAATACTTATTTTGAGTAAAAAAAAAAAAAAATCTCATTTTCTTAATTAACTTTTTTTATTGAGGGTTTAATGCATGTTCATTACAGAAATTTCAGCTCTCCTCTGAAAATTGACTGTAAAAAAACTTCTTTGTGGGGTTCCATATTTATTGTGCCTTAGTGATTTTCAGATCAAATACACTCAGTTTGGTAGTAAAAAGATGTTTTTGTTTTTCTGCCTGGCAGCCTTGTGCATTCAACTGGGGCTCTGGCTCAAGCTGGGTTTTTTGCCTTCCCATGCATCAGCAACAGCAGGGCAAATTACAGCTTCTGTTTACACCTGCCTTTTCAGTGGGGTTGTGCAGGTGTGACAAAATACAGCTTAGCAACCAGTTCCCCTTGTTATAAGAGGGAACTCAAATCTGGCTTGCCTGCTGTCGTGTTGGCTCTGTAAAACTAACAGGACTTATGAAGGGGGAAAATCACTTTTTGTCATGGTCACAAGTATGTTTACAATTKAGGAACAGGTCTGCTAGACAGACAAACAAGTAGTTGACATCTTCACATAGTCATATCCTGAAAAGCAACTGCGCTTCTAGCCAGGAAAATAAATCCTTTTGAATGAGACAGCTGGCTGTGTTCTTAGCAGATTCTATAGGTAAAGTTTAGGACAAAATCTTTCCCTGCTTCTGGGAGGCTGTAGTGCGTGGAGTCAGTCCCTAATTCCCAAACAAAAGGAAGGTCTCTGCATTGCAGAGCGTAGAGCTGCTTCACAGACCAGGGCTGTTCTGTATACGGCTTCTGTTTGGTGAGTATTGTGTAGATAGGCATGGTGAACACCCAAGTTCCTGCAGTGGTGCAGGGGAAAGAAATCCCTTACCTAAAAATTCTGGTGGGTTCCAGTGTGAGATGCACATCACTGAGGCAAACAAGTCTGAGGCACCTGGGGCAGAAGACTCGCTCCGGGGAGGACAATTGGTCATCTAAGCATCTGCAAAGGTTTTGGTAAGTGGCCTTTTGGACACAGTTGCCTACTTTGTGGATTAAAGTTGATCCAAAGTGGAGATGGGTCAAAGTAAGTCTATCCCAGGGTACAAACTTGAACCCATGTTTACTAAAGTTCCGGTAGACTGAGCAGAGCTTCTGTTTCTGAGCTAGCACTGGGACACCACTCCCCTGCAGCCACGGAGATCTTCAGGCACGTCACTCCAGAGCTGCCGCTTGCACCAGCAGACATCTCTTCCTAAACCAGTGTCTTCAGAGGCTGACCAGCCTCTGTAATGCTCAAGTGCCTGGAGATTTTTGGTGCTGCTTTGACATCTGCTATCTGCAAAGTAAAATCTTGTGGAAAATGGACAGAAAAAGTTCCACCGGTTTCACCGTTCAACTTTTAAGAAATCTTGATGGTTGTAAAAGTAGTTGCATCTCCCTCCCGCCCTCACTTCCTTGAAAATACTACTGAATCCAGCAGGAGGAGGGACAAGGGGATTACTTGAATTCTTTCTAGATAAAACTTGTAAGATTTTTTCTAATTATAGTGTAGCTACACTTAAATGGAAGACAAAAGTACTGATCATTTTGATGACGGGTTCCCATGTGGTTGCTGTATTTGAGGTTGCTGTAGAATCCCACCGTGTGGCAACAACCATTTTGTTTCATCCCTGTGCTTTTTTTTCCTGCCACATGCTTTTTGCTTCATTTCCTTCTTATAACATTGTCGCATGTTTGCTCTACCTGAGCTTGCAGCTTTATTAAACACCATTATAGTCCACCTTGTCACATCAATGTATTGCTACTTTCAGTGAAAATGCTTTGTGTATATATATTTTTTTTTTTTTAATTAAAGAGGATGTATTTTATTCTTTGGAACTGTAAAATTGTAAGTAGAAAGACCAGCATAAAACCACTGAGAAGTAATTAATTACAAATGGGCTTCTCGGCATGTGAGGAAAGGTTTTCATTTTGACATTAATATACTGAGGATATGATTAAAATGCATCAGGGAAAAAAGCTTATACAGTTCATTTGACCTGTATTGGGTATGAATAGCAGTTTTTCTGCGGAAGTTGCTTACCTGGAATTTAAAACATGTGCACCTTAACTCATGGCTCTGAAGTATTTTCTGTAGCGTCTTCTGAAGTAAACTGTCATCTGGCCTGGGGTGAATGGTTTTGTTACTCAGTTTTGTATCCAAACAGCAGTAATAGGTGGTTATCCACTGAAGCATAAAAGTATCTGTCTATGTCCCAGTACTCTAGCTCTCTCAGTTGCCAGAAATGCCGGCAAAAAAAAAAAACAGCCACACAAAATAGAAGAACAGTTTTCCATGTGGGGCCTCCCCTGCACCCAGCAGTCTGTGAGCCAGGGGTCTGGTCCCATGGCTTTATGTTTAAGAGCTGTGATATATTTGTTTTAAGCAGGTGTCTAATTTGGAAATCCCTGTATGTATTTGGGCTTCATACCGCTTTATGGGCAGCAGGTTCTTCAGGGCCCATTGTGTTTATTATCTTTGTTGCCTCTTTATTCCTTTGAAACTTGAGGGAAGGGGAAGAAAAACTCTTTGCCTTTGTCCTTGTCCTCCAAGTTTTCTACGGGCCCTGAGCCCTGCCTCTGTAGATGCATTTGTAAGGGCAAGACCTCTATTGTGACTTAATGCTGACAATGAGACAATATTATCAGAAGCCTTTTTTTGCGACTATTAGCTGAGACTGTGTGTTCTGCCATCCAGGGAGTASATTAATTCCCAGATAGTGGTCTTGTTTTCTTCCTTTCATGGTGTGAAAGTACTGTTTTCATGGGTTAATTATCTGCATGTAGCAAGGAACAAAGGTCAGGGATCTGTGCTGGTATTTTGAATAAAAGGGAATTTTCTAAGTAACTGCTGAGAAAAGTCAGGAGTTAAGAAAACAAACTGGACTTCAGGCTCATGCAGACCATAGACGCTCCTCTCCTGCCTTCTGAGATGCCACTTGTGTAAAGGCCATAAAAAAAAAAAAAAGCTAGTATTAATAAGCACAGCCTCCTTGATGTCAGGAGACATGGAAAGACCATAGGACGTAAAGAACATCATCTTTCCCTTCCTACTGTTTGAGCTGCAATCATTTTTGTGGCTATGAGTGAGCAGATCTCTCAGAAAATGAATGAGCTACTGTCTTGTCAAGCATGGTAGAATTTAATGGAAATGTGTTCTTAATTACCCCATTTTTTATTTCCTCTCTTATACTTGCTAAGGAATTGTTTGTTGACTTGCTAGTCGTGCAGAGGTGCATCATAGAAGGGGGAGTGAGATGTCTGATGAAGGACACAGATCTGATGTCTCCATGTTTATAATGGGGATTGTTTTCCATGCTAGTATCCTGTTCCAACATATTTGCTACTTAGAAGCAAGTAAGCAACATGTTGTTTTGGTTGGTTTGATTTTTACATTGTTGTGCGCAACTCTGCATGTCGGAGCACGTRGATCAGAATCTTCATAGAATTGGCTTGTTCATTACCAATTAAAACCAGAAATTATAGTGCTTTTGCTCTGTTTTAAGGTGGCATCTCTGAGAAGTGACTTTCCAAAGACTGTCTTAAACAGCTCAATCTTTGATGAAAACTCTAAGGCTGAAAGCAGTATGTTAATTAGTAGAGCAGCAAATCAATAAACATATCACTGTTGCCTCATCTACTGTCCAAATAAAGGAGTTCAGTATTTTACATCTGCCTTTCCTTTCTTTACCCCTCACCCCCCCCCCCCCAAGGTAAAGAATTTAAGATCTTCACTTTACTTGCAACTGTACGAAGGACAAATTAGAAACTGCTACTTTCTGTGAATAGAACAGACTGATGTATTAAGAATTTTTTTCTGAAAATGGCTTTCATTGGTACAGCCAGATAAAGTAATTTATTTTAGATCCATCTTTGCAAATAGGTCCTGTTGAAAAGGCTGACTGCTAAGACTGGCTCTCAGAATGAATCTTCCTTTTGAAAAGTGTTTAAAGATTTAAGCTTAGCCCTAGACATCAATTTCCAAAAGCTTTTGGACTTCAAACAATGAGCTTAACTAGCCTCTAGAATAACATGAAAGGTAGTACAATGTCCAGAACATCTATTGAAAAAGCCTCTAATATCTCTAAGTGCACAATTTATCTCTGGATTTAACTTTAAAACTGATGGAATTTTTAAATGAGGAAAAAGTTCTTCTAAAATATAATCATAAGCTGCTCTAAACCACTGTTCTGWACCGACTGGGACAGATTTAGTTTCTTACATACCTATTTGCAGTAAGATATGCTGCTTGAGGGGATGATTTACCGTTTCTGTCAAAAGGAGCTGCAGTTCCTCTTGCAAAAATTGTTAGAGGCTGAGTCTAAAGGGATTAGCAGATTTTAAGTTTAAGCTTTTTAGTGTGTCATTTGGTTAATTTATGGTACCTCTTTTAGTGGCTGTGGAAATGGTCTGCTTTCTAATATGGTACCACTGATAGTTTTATAGAGAATTTTAATTGCTTTACAGTTAGCATTTTTAACTCTCTTCTAACTCCCTTCTTTGTTCTTTCCTTTCCAGAAGTGAGGGCTCCAGCTGTTCGACTCTGGTATATGTACTTTCTCCTTACTTCTGTTCTTCATTGTAACACACATACGTTTTAGATGTGGATGGAAACAAGCAGGTTTGTCAGAGTAATGGCAAATGTCTTTCTTCCTCAAATGTCTCCGGAACCATAATGGTAAGGAGGCCGTACAGGACTTGCCAAGATGTGGCCTTGTCCACACAGACATGGCAGTTGTCAGGTTTTCATACCATTTTAATTTGCATTAAGAGAAAAAGGAAAGAAACAAGCTTTTCTTCATTTATCACGACAGTTCTTCAGTCAAATTTGTTCCTCTGTGATGATTGTTTAATCTAAGATGTGGTTTAAATGGTTTTCAGCTTCTGGGTATGTCTTCTGAATTAAAGTTATTCCATGAAGGTTGTATAACCTGGCATGAGACACTGGAGGATATCAAAATCCTAAACTGTCTTCCTTCCCCTGTAGTTTCTCAAAATGGCCTTCTTGGGTGCTCAGCTCTTCCCATGGGGAGTTCTGGGTTTATTACGGTGGTGGGTGTGAAAGTCCTCGCAGGGGGCACAATGTCTGGAACTTCATGTCTGTTGAGAACCTGAGCTTAGGAGACCGAACCTTATAGTTCAATAGAGCTATGATGTTGGTCACTGCTAAAACAAACCAACATCAATGTCTAAAGCCTTCTTTCTTTGCTCAGCAGAGTTAGGCTAGGTTGGTGTAGCTTGCAGAAAATGACCCAAACTGCCTGCTTCTAGAACTATGGCTTTTGTGGTTGGGGATTTTTTGGTGGTGGTTTTTACTTCCGTGTTTGGTACTTCTGACACAGTGTGTCTGACCTCATTGTCTCACTTCTGGGTAAGACCTCCCAGTATTTCTTCAGAGGTAGTTACGGTGGCCTGGTTGTTTTTTTGTTTTGGTTTGGTTTTTTTTGGGGGGTGTCCCCTAAAGAATTCCCCTAAAGAAATTACAATCTTCCAGCATTGGTTTGTTTTAACTGTTCTCCATTTTGACTTTTAAAGAAGAGGGAGTGATGTATTTAGCCTTTCACTGGCTTTCATTCAGCTCTTGGCATAGGTGTGCTTTTCTATTTTTTTTTAAACCTTACTAAGACATGCATGTTACATCTACATATGATCACTGAAAGAAAAGAAAAGACTTTGGGATATGAACGGAATTTTTTCAAGTAGGCTGTTTAAAATAGAGATTTTTTTCACTACTTTTTCTTCTCTCATTATCTACTTTGGTAGACAAAATCTGGATCTGTCACCTTTCCATTTCGGGCATCCACATACAAATGCATCTATCCATGATGTTTCTGAATGGAATTTTTCCAATAATTATTTGACATTGTCCATCATAAATTCTGTTGTCAGCTGTGTATTGGTCACTGAACAGAAAATGGAGCTTTTCCTGTTGGGAAGGGTGGTTGCCTCTTACAACCCTCTTGTTCCTCCCAGTCCTCTGGGCTATTGATCATTGCTGAGGTGGTGGTATTTTGAGGTATTAATTAATATTTTACATGCTTATCACATGTTTCTCAGGCCCACCCTACCTAGTCCCTTTCTGGGATTAAAAAGATGGCATTCTGAATCCCAGTTTTCTTTGGGAAATGTTAGAGTTACTTATAAGACCAAGCTGGCATCAAATACCTATGTCTCTCCTTATCACAGAAGGTTGTTGGTGAAATTAATTTCCTTTTCATAGTCTCCAATTAAAATATATTTTATCACGATGTACTTTATTGTGACTCACATGAAAAGACATTAATGCGTTATTTTTCAGCAGTGAAAATGCTATTCGTAAGGCTTTGGGTGATTTCATGTGGCATTGCTTGTATGTACGGGAGGAAAAACAAAATTCTTGATCAGTTGATGGATTATTTCTAAATTGTCTTTGTCCTTAATGTTACAGTTGCTAATAATGATTTATAATGCTGAACCATTTTCTCCTCCTTTAGGAACAGATTTTAAAAACTGCTGTATTTGAATCTTCTTTCCCAAAACCTGTTGGTTTTTTTAGCATTTTTATTGTCTTGTTCTGTTCTACAGATAAACACAGTGTCATGATGTGAAGGATAACCTTGATTGCTCCAGTGTCACTCCATGAATATATTTGTATAGCCTGAGGAAACCTCAGTGTAATTATTAGCTATCAGGAAATACTACTCTGATACTCATAACAATTTCATAAATAATAAAGTTTCAAAGGATAATAGGGGCTGTTTTCTATGGGGATTTTTAATCTGCTAGAACAACAAAGAAGTGTGCCCTTCATAAGCACTTAAATGCATGATTGAATCCATTCTTTCAAGAAAAATAGCTAAATAACTCCCTATTTTTAAGGATATTCTCAAGTGTTGTAGATATCAAATATCTAAGTTTTAATACTAGAAGAATCACTGAAGTTTTGAAGAACTTTGGTGCTAGTTTGACAGATGCACCTGATAATCCCGAATCAATTTATGTCAGATTAGAATAATTTGACAGGTTTAGATGTTGATGGGGGGGGTGGGACCATTTTGCTTCAGTTATTCTGCCCAGCTATTCTAATTAATCTCCACTTAATTTAAAGAAATTACTTACTGTATCTGATAATGAGTTAATTTGTAATTCAATTAGCAGCACCATTTGCAACCCTTTAATGTGAACAAAAACACCTGCTGAACTGCTCAGCCTGTGTTATACCTGGGAGATGGCAAGATGAATCTTCTTCCCCTGGCATGCCAGGACGGGCAAGGCCAGGTCACGCCACTGCCCACAAAGATGGACTGGCACCACCTGTCTCAAACACCAGTAAAATTTTACTCCTTATAAGTAGCTGTCAAATGGTGGCTAGGATAGGCTTTTTCCTGTAATGTTTTCTTATTTGGGTCATGATGTAAATATTGAGCTTTCAGTTGCTATATAAAGTGAGAGAAGTATACAGTATAGGACAACCCATTCCGCCTCTTGCAGTCAAGCAGTGTCCTTGTGGATGGGTCGTTTTGACTCAGCTGTTAGCGAGGAGGTGCTCTCCCTCTCATGCTGCTTCTCCACTCCCCCCGCCAGGTTCTGGGGAGATTTCTGRTAGCCATTTAGCAAAGAAGTTAGGTCTATGTTTAATTTTGTTGTCTATAGTGCCACTGAAAAGGGAAGGATACACCCTAGAGTTTTGATTGTTAGCAATGCCCTGAAAGTTCTTTTTTTGGAAAATTTTAAATAAGGTGAATTTATTGGATGAATAGATCTTTTCAACTGTAATCTTGGCTAAACTGGAAGAGAAATTGTGTTGCAGTAAGTGCTCTCCCTGATATATAACTTATACAGTATATATTACTAATATTTTTAAATGGAAAAGAAAGGGTTTTTTTCGAAAAGTTTATAATGAGCATACTGACAAAGAACAGCTCCATCTTAAGACAACAACAAAAGCCCCAAACCAAAACCAACCAAACAAAAAAACACCAAGTTGCTTCTGTTATGGAGGAAATAATAGTCTGCAGATCAGTCACTTTCTAAAACTGTTTTACACCTGGTTGTTCTAATTAATCGAAAATAGGAAGCATGCTTCTTAGCTATGTTAAGATATAATGGAGCAAAGAAGGTAGATATAAAGTCATCTACTCAAAATGCTTACACAAAGGATAAGTCCCTTGGTAAATAGAATTTTTTTTTGGTAGGTATGATAGTATGATCTAAAATGAGGATAACGACATAACCAGAGCAGAAAAAGCAGGTCTGCATAAAAGTGGCACAACAGGAAGGGTGACATAGGGTATCATAACACTTAGTTCACTGGGAAAGGAAAGGACAGAGGAGGGAAAAGAGATCATGTGTCTGTATTTCCTACTAGACTGTGACTCAGGATGGGATTTAAGCCAAATGACCAGATTTAATGCTTCTAATCACTTTTTTTCTTTTAAGGTTCTTTTTTTCCCTTCATGACTAGCACCATTTAAAAAAGACCTAACAGGCCAACGTTCATCTTAATTATTCTCTTTCAGGTTTGTGTGCACTCACAATGCCAAGTATTCAAGTCGATCCAAATTTTCCTGCCTTTGGCAAAGGGAATTAGATGCTTGCCCCTAATACTTATATCCTATGTGCTGTATGTCCACAGCCACATTGAAGTAAGGGTGACAATGTTAAACTGAGGTTATAGCTTCTGAGTTTTTTAGATATTTAGGTTCACAAATAGATTACAATAGAGGCTAGCGGGAGGAAGGTAGAGAAGAGCTTGACAGCCAGTTGAAGACTGGTAGTGTATGTATCACTTTAAATATAAGAGTTGCTGGTTCATGCAGTAGTGGGTGTACCACTGTAGTGAGTCCTAAACATACACACCTTTGGTATCTGCATTCAGAATTGCACCAGTTGCCCCATAGAAAATTATTTTTGAATGAGCATCAATGTAAAATGACAGTCAGCTGACCGTTGGGGTTTTTTGTTCGGTTTCGGAGTGTTCCAGAGACTTGGAGGTTTTTGTTGTGATGTGGTTCCCAGGAATTGAAGCTGCTGTTTAGCCAATCACTGGCTCCTGTTATTTTTTTGTCTACATGACTGGAAGGCCCTTACTCTGTGATGTGCTTTAAAAGCTCTTTATTTGTGGCTTTTGGGAACAGTAAACATAAATCCACTATAATTTTACCTCTAAAATTTACACTGGATTAATTAAATAGACTGGGCAATGTAATTAAAATATCATAGTCACATCTTTTTTTTGCCACTGGCTTTTATGACTTGCTGTTATTTCCATATTCCTAAAAATCTGGGTTCCTGAACTGGGATGCAATATTTAGAAATGTATTTCCCTTGGTATGCAACTCAGGATGACATTATCTCTGCTAACTTAATGTTAGCTAAGAGCTCCTCTTGAACAACTTAAGTCTGATCCTTAAATACTCTCTGACTTTCCAAAATTTTCTCATTTTATAATTACAGCCAGTGTTTTTTTCCATATGGCTGCATTAAACACATATAGTCTTGGATTGTCACCAGTTTACCAGGTCACTGAACTGTCACCAGTTTACCTACTCACTTTTTCATCTTACTGCCAAAATAATCTCTGTGCCCTCTGCACTTTCACAAGTTTTTCTAGCTAAACGTGCTTTGTTAGTGAATTACATCAAACCTGATCCCTTCAGGACTCAAGTAATGTCTGGTTTGCTGATGTCAGCTATGTCTGGTAGTAGCTGTACAACTGTAAGTCTTGAAATTTAGAAAGGGACTATTTAGGCTGTTATGTCGTTCATTAATATGTGCAGTATAAAGATTTTTAATTAGTGAACATTTAAGTCGCAGTAATATCATGGTAAAATGCTAGCTTGTATCATCATTGTTGCCCTTATCAGTCAGGTCTTTGGCCTTCTGTGCGTTAAAAGCAGAGGGGGAGTTTTTCCAACTCAAATGTATTTGTTACCAAATACTTTGATAATCCAATACTAACTTTGAAGTTATTTTGTCTTGTGTTTATGTCAGACAATTAATTCCACAGGATCGTGGGATAATTCAGGTTCAAAGGGACCTCTACTCCAACCTCCTCCAACCAGTGTTAGTGGTGAGGCAAGGCTGCTCAGAGCATTAACCAGTCAGACCTTGAAAACTTTCAAGTGTGGAGACTGCACAGCCTGTCTGCGTCCCCATTCCTCTGCTTAACTGTCTTCATGGTGAAAAGATTTCTCCTCTCCTTTTCACCTTCACACAGTTTTTTATGAATATCGGTAATGTTTGAAGTTAAGGGAGTTTTTTCATACTCTTTATTAAGCTGGCCTAGCTTATTAGTTTATAAATGTTAGGAGGTGATGGGACTACATATAGTTATTAAAGCAATGCAGGATACTATTGCAAACCTGAACTGGAAGGGTTTCATCTAAGCTTTCCGCTTTGACACAGAAAGGGGTTTTGTTGTGAAAACAGTTTCCATTCAAAACTGAAGAACTGTGACATTTTTCAGACAAATGAAATGTTATAATATATTGTTCTGTAACAATATAACGTTCTATATCTTCAGAACATATATCTGAATGGCTGAAGGTTGCTACTGCCGAACGTAGTTGTCACTGTGCAATGAGTAGATGCTCCAAGTCTAGTTATTGCAAAAAGCACGCTGGGCTAGACAGCATCGGTTTGTGCTTCAGTTGGCAGAAAAGCTGTGCTGTCCCTGGGGAGCCTGGTCCAAGGCAGAAAGAAAGCTTTTCCAGAGCTGAGCTCTTTCCAGTAGAGGAAATGACATCTGCTTGTATTGTTTTATACCTGTTCTGAGCGTCTCTGCTGAATAGTCTACTGCGTTGGCGTCCGAGGCTGCCAACCCAGCATACCTCACAAGCACTGCAATTTTGCTGTAATCCCTCCCATGTGAATTGAGGCACACTCTCTGTGCAAATTACTGGGAAGAAAGATGGGAATCGCGTTGTTCTAGCGGAAGCACTTTAGGAGCAGATACTGAGTGCGGGGGATGATACCTGCACTAATCATAACACCCGCTCTGTTCTAAAATGCTGTTCCTTTGTCTCCCATAGCAGACTTAAGGGAGTGCTTTGTTTGGTTTAATAAACTTCATTTGTCCCCCAGCTCTTTCTTTTGTTCTTCTCAATCTCCTCTTCCTTCCAGTGCTGTGGAAAACAGAAGCCCACACAGGAAAACACTTGGTAGCTCATTTACTCAGTAGAAGTCCAACAATGTCACTAAGAGAAGGGGAGCCAAATTCGAAACAACATATAAGTGTTCATAGTGATGGACTTCAAGCTGTCTTGATGACAAAATTACAATTGCTTTTTATTGCAACTTTAAAATACTGGTGTCCACATTTAAAATATCAGCCCCACTCTAGGGTAGAAATGTTAGTTCTTGTTAGTTAGTTAATGTTAGTTCTTCAGTGTAGACCTTTGTTAGGATATATGAAGTCACAGACGATGGCTGAAATGAGTCTATAGATTTGCTAGCTTGAACACTTTAAAAGTCTTGGTATAAAGCCCAAAGCCTATATTCTAAAAAGTGTGATTAAAAGCACTGTTGTTGCACTAGGTCGAGTGAAATGTCCAACCAACTTGTGTCTAATTTCTAACAGTAGCCACTGGAGGATACTTAAGGAAAGAGCATTTAAAAAAGGTGTGAAGCAGCAGATGATCATTTCCCTGCTACATCTCCAATTTAAGGACTTCCTGGGGCAGTGTGCATTTTTCAGTGCCCTGGAAAGTGTCAGGATGGCATACTGATGTGTATAGGCCCATTCTGATCACTAGTTACAGATAAACATGGTGTTAAAATAGAACTAGTGTTTGTCATCTCTTCTACCCTAATAATTTCTTTCAGAGTTTATCATCAGATATAAACTGCATTCAATCTGGGAAATTCAGACTGATAGTTAAACTGTAAAAATCTCAAGAATGGGAATGTTCAGCTAAGGCACGCACATAACCTAAACTCAGTCCTTTGCCAACAGTACACATTAATTATTATTATGATTTAAGGTTTTTAATATGGTCTTTGTTTGGATTAGCTGCAAAAAATGCAGCTTGTTTTTGGAAGACTCATCCAATTGTTCTTTTTTATTGTTTCCATCACTATAGGGCAGAGTTAAGGCTGTTTGGATGCCCTCAACTGTAATTATGCAATTGCAAGCAATTTATCCAATGTTTACATGCATATAATACATTGTATATTAACTTCATTGACCCTAATGCGCTTTGGATCAGGTCCAACATAGATGTGTTGCTGAATTTGTAAAATGCTTTGGGATACTTCAGATAAAAGGCACTGTAATAAAGTGGGAGTTAGTAATTACCATAAGCACAAGGAAGTGGTTATACTTGACTCTAGCCGTTGACCCATAACTCTTGGAAAGAAATTGAAAGCTAAATGATAGATACTGCAGAGTAGCATCCCATCAGAAAAGCTATGCAATTTCATAGCCTCTAATCTTACTACCCATTTCTGAAGGCAGAAGGTGAGATATTTTTGTCTGGTTACAGTTAAACAAAGTGCCAAGTATTTCTTTTTCTGACTTGATCTTTGCATGCTGAGCTGTAGGCTCATCTGAAGTGTGTCGCAGCCTCCAAAGCATCAGTATGACCAGCTGCACTGTTTTAAAGACAATTCCATTCTGCAGTGTCCTCCTTCCTTTCAGCTGCCGTGATCATCCTTTCTTTGCATTGCTTTAGCACAGTGATACACAATGCACACAAAGCACAGTCTTTGTAATCCTTCTAGTGATTTGGTATTGTCATTTACCTTCATGAAATTACTCAGCTAAGTGTCAGCAAGACTGCAGATTGACATGATCAGATACCCAGCAGAACAGGAATTTGCAATGCTCCAAATCTCATGACATCTGGGCATCATCCATTTGGCTGCCAGCAATGGAACCTGATTAGCGAGAGACAAGCAAAATGTATCCGAGATGTTATAGTACAATGTGTCTCACTAAAGCCAAATTAGGAGGAATGCAAGTGGTTTTGCTAAGTGTGTGCTTGCATGTAAGTGTAAGGAAGGTAAGCATATTGCTTCTGAGGTAAGGAAGGAAGAGAAAACTTGCCAGTCTGGTTTGTATAGGCAGCAACTACTAAGTACATATTGTCATTTTCTTGGGATTTATATTTCTTTTTTAAAGTTGTCTTTTTTGTTTTTTGAACAGAAGATTGTTCAACCCCTATGTCTTTGTATAGAAAACTCTACTGAAGACGATCACAATGCCTAACTATCAATCACTGAATGCCATGATAGCATAGCCAAGAGCTTTCTGGACAGTACAACAAACATGAAAACACTTACAGGGTCTTGCATTAAAAAATTAAATAACTTTAAAACAACCATTGAGTCTTCTATTGAAAATTGATAGTGGTGAAAGGAAATTGGGGAAGAGGGCATTTCTTCCAGAGACTTGGGGGAGGGGGGGGGGGGWTGCTCTTTCAAATCTGAAGTGAAGCAGCTACTGAAATCAGCCTATCTCTGCGAATTCTGAAAATAAGGTCCTGAGGTGATGTGTAGTTCCTGTCCCTCTTGAAGGGATCACGTTGCCTGTGGCTTAGGAGCATGAATTCATTAGCAGGGTGTTGCTTGTCCCCCTGAGGGGTGTCCCTCTTCTGCAGAGCAGTGGCAGGTGCCCTTTGGATTGTTGTTGAGCTGCGGTGGTGTGGAGGGGTCTGGAGGCACCACGGACAAAAGGGGTGACCTTCCTCTCCATTTCCTGGTACTTACGGACTTCGCTTTGTATTGGAAATATGAATTGTTATATTTCCTATATTGGAAATATTTGTTATGGTGAGTAATTAGCATGTATGTCATAGCAAAGGCCACAACAAATGTTATCTTCAGAAAACAGAGATATAAACAATCTCTTTCCTGGGGTGCCAGTTTTTCTGTACAAAAGCTACTCCTCACCGATGCAGAGATCCCAGTRGAAGTCCCTAAAATGCAAATACCCTTAGTAAGAAGGTGGATGTCAGAACCATCCACATCACTTACAGGGCAGCTGTGTTTCTGGACAGAAAATGTCTTTGATGTATTTAAAAACAAAACAAAAAACCCCTCACAGCAAGGAGTTCAAACCCTTCTTTCCCAATGAGAAAGAAGTTATGTGTGCTGTGTGGCAGTAAATATAATCTGCTTACAAAGAGGGCATATTTTTGCCAGTAAAGCAATTTATTTAGAAAAACAGACATATCAATCTAAGGTAATTACAAATTGCAACAGGAAAATTAAAGTAAGTACCTCAGAGGCACTTGTTGTGGAAGGAATTTTCAAATAGAAACATTCTGGGTGGAAAAATACAATACGTATTGTTTCTGTCCACAGTCTAGATTAGTTGCTGCATTAATGTGCACTAATGTACRTTTATGCACTCCTGCTAATCATATCCCGAGCCCTTCTGAAGTAAATAAAGACTCTCTCTGTTCCAGCTAGTCCTGTTGTACAAAGCATAGCACTAATCAAGCAAGTTATCAGTGTAATTAGGGAATAGAAATCACTAGGGGCATCATGCATTATGATTTGTCTGCTCTATTTTTAAGATTCTGAAATGCAAATAGGTAATAAATTGTGTTAGTGATAAATTGTTTTTACTTTATGTTGAAATCAGTACGAGACAGGCACCCAAATGGCACATATTGACAGAAATTGCTGGCTTCTTTCATCCCTTCCCCCCCTCCCACTCCCCATGCATGATGTGTTGTTGAAGCACCTAACCCTATTTCCTTGCCAGAAAGACAAGAATGGGGCTTCTGTTAGGTCCTCTGCTATCCTAGAGGCAGATGCTTTTCTCTGCCTTGCAGTGCAGGGAAGGGAGGGGCAGAGGGGAGAAATCGGAGGGAGTCAGGAAAGCAGGTGCAATGATCCGTGCAAAACGCTCTGAAACAGCCGCTCTGCCGGAGGATATCTCTGAGTCTGGGGGAGGGAGGGTGTCCTGAGGCTGGATACCAGGAAGCAAGAATTTGCTCATTTTACTTGACAAATCTCTGGCAGGAGCTAGAGCCTGAGCGTTGCCTTCCCTTTTGGAGCTCCAAAAGTGGTGCAGAATAAAGCGTGCGACAGAGGAGGCCGTCAGTGCAAACTAAACAGCTATGTGTGTTGGCTTGGGTGGACTAGGAGAGTGACAGCGGCTAAACGAATTGATTTAAAAAGTAGGAAGGTCACTGCACATGAGGAACAATCATCTCTTCCACGTCTGTTTGCCTGAGCCATTCATGTTTTGGCTAGAGCACAGACTTAAATTCCCAAAATGACTTATTGTGGCTTCTTCTGTGTTTCCATTTATAACCTCAGAAAACTCTTGTTATAAAACCACCTCTATGTCATTTGGGAGGATGTAGAACCACGTGTTCTGGAAATCAGTAACCAAAGATGGTCCACGAATGTAGGAACAGAGGAGATGCAGTCTGAACCAAGAGGAAAGCTCACACAGTTAATTTTTTTTAATGCAGCTATTACTTAATGGAGAAATTTAATCAAATACCCTTAGTCCCTCAGACAAGTCTGTGCAAAGCTATGATGGAATGATGCCACACAGGAGGATAGGAGGTCCCTTACCAAAGTCCTAGAGGAAGGTAATTGTACAAGCAGAAAAGGATCTGGCCCGCAGTACTTGTAACTTCAAATTTTGTTTATMGTAACATATCTTTTTTTTTTCCATAAAGTAATGGAAATGGTATCAAGTGACAGGTGACCACTAACAGTTTTTAATCCAAATGTTGGTATTGAGGATGCAGAGTGAACAGATATTGAATAGCTTCATCCCTGTGGAGAGTGGGGGAAATTTCTTTTCTAAACATGAATAATTTCAAAGACTGAAGACATCCCGCATGTTTCTACAAGTAGAAAAGTAACCTAAATGTATTTGAATGCACTTTATTTTCTCTGAATTGTTTTCTTATCTCCAAATGGTATAAACCAAGCACACATAGGGTCTTTCTGGGGGGTGAAGGATTGGTGTCTGTGTGTCATAAATAGCTCTCTGCAAATATCCAGGCCTAGCAGCTCTGAATAAAGAGTAGTTGTTAAAGGGTACACAGGTGGATGCAGACAGCAGGAATTTATCCACAGTTAGCTCGGGAAGAAAACTGTCTTTCCACGTGTGTATTGACCAGCGCATCTCAGGAGTATCTGCTGCCAGGTGATCTATTGATTGCAGACGGATTGTTGCAGGAAATAGAAGTTATTGGTCAAAATATGGTTCTCTTAAGAAGATACCAGTGACTGGAGCCAATCAAAATTATTAATAAGTTAGTAAATTAATAAATTAGCTGACATGTTTGACCATCTCTCTCCCCCTTTCCTCAGACAGCCCCAGATTCCTGAAAATATGTGGTGTTCAGATCTACTTTTTTTCAGAGTATTTAAATAAAGTAGGTTCATTTCTTCAGCCTTTCAGTAGTAGATAAATCAATAATTGTGATCCCGAGGGGCAAGGAGGTAACACTGCCAGCCGGCCGTGTGTCTTGAGCCACAGCTTGTAAGAATCACCTGCTGGGAAAGAGATGTGCAGGTAAAACATACTCAGGCTGCAGTGAAAGGGAAATGTGAGCAATGAAACTAAACTTAGCAAAGAAATTAGTGGAAACCAGAAAGGAGTAAGGACTGCAGATGTCAGGCAGACTGAATGAGCCGAAGGATGCTATCTGTCTACGGCTGCTCTCCCTCCGCATTTGTTGTGTCTGCTGGTCTTTGGACATATGTATTTTATAAGAGTTTTGCGTTCATTTTCTTTTAAGTTTTTTTTTCAAAATGAAAAGCCTGGGATTTGTTAAAATGAAAGGAAGTACAGATATTATTGGGTTTTTTGGTATTGTAATGTTTTTGCTGTTGGGATGCTGTAATTTATAATCGGTAACTTTTCTTGGCATCTCTTCATTGTTTGATGTTAACTAAATGAAACATTCAAATTGCAAATATTAATCTGAATTACAGGTTGTTTGAAAACAGAAAAAAGACTTCCACTTTTCACATAAACAACTTCTAGGAGGAATATCTTGTTCGGAGGGAGGGAAATAAAAAATTAAAAAAAAAATTAAAAAACCCTACCACAAATGAAAAACCCACCTCCAAATATTTTTACTGGAATGAATTACCAGTTGTTTTGTGACATGAACACACACCTGCAGAAAACAAACGTGTGCTAAAATAATACCACAAATGGGTATTTCTTGCAGTAGGTATCCAGTTCCATATAACGCATCAGTAAATTATCAGTGTATTGGTACTGTTAATGTATGTCAAGGAAGGTTTTTATTCTAAACCAAGTTGTGATTTGTCAAGAGTTGGGGAAACTACCCTGTTAGGTTAGGTTAGCATGACAGCCTTATTTCTACTGCCTCTCATCTGCGTTGCACACCTGCCTCCATGCTTTGTCTTTATTCCACAACGCTTGCTTTGGGGGCTTATTTGCTAAGTACCTAGCTAAACGCATCGCTGAATAGGAATCAAGATCCGGTAGGTGCCTTAAGATCCTGATTTAGCAGAACATGTAAGTAGGGGCTAAAATCTGAGTGTGCTCTCAGCTCTCTGCAGAGGGATTCAGGAAAGCATGTGCTCAGAGGCCCCAGCTGAGTGAACTGCTTTGGCACATGCTTGGTTTCCATGAGTGGTACATCTTTCAGCATCAATAACAAAGCACTTAGAGCACTGATTAAGCAACTTGCACATCGGAGGCAAGATTAGCTTCAGTTGATCATATCTTTAGCAGCTTCTGACTCCTTTATACCTTTCTCCACTCCTTTGAACAGTAAACAAAAAGAACGTGTTTTTACACCTCTGAGAGAAATAGATTTGGGTTTCTCCGGAAATGTTACCCTCTCATTTAGACAAGGTCTGCTAGCAGCTGGGATAATCAATAGTGTCTTCATGTGTGCTGTTCTAGTCATCAGTGTCAGAAGGTTGTATTCTTCTTTCCTCTTTATTAAAAAGAGGGGAGTGGGGGGAAGGAATTATATGTCTTTTTAAAAAACTGTTAATAACTAAAAAAAAATCTACTTTATGAAACATCTACCAGTCAGTGCTTTATTATACAATCCAGTATACCCCTGTAAAACTCCAGTGCCAAAGCAAAAAATGAGATGATGAAGTCCTCTCAGTCCAGAAACACAGCCGAACTGCAGCTCTGTTGCTGTGCAGAGAACCTCAGCTCTCTGTAATGTGCGCTGCTGTTGCAGTGATTGACACATAGTCCCAACTGCATGCTTTGGATGGGGACCTCAACCTGCATTTGATGGTACAAGCCTAGTAATTTTCAACGAGAACGTGATGTCATCTSAGTGCTTCACAAAGCAGATGTTATGCCGACAAGAGTATCATGTAAAATACGGCTGGTTTTCRGTGACAACAGTGTTTCAGTACTCTGTCATAAGAACATTGTCACATCCAGGTCCTCTAGGTCCCATTTCAGTGAATAGAATAACTTCTCTCCACCTTTAATCTTCTTCCCCCATCCCCTTCCTCCAGTTATCAGGTGAAAAGCARAGACCAAGCTGCAAGGCTCATGTAGCATCATGCTGGACCTCACTGGTTTCTGCAGGCTGCTGTTTTAATGGGAACAGTGATAGAGGCCAGTGGCAGGATTCAGTGCCCATGTTTGCCCCGAGATCAGCATTGGTCCATCATTTTCTCTCATGGTGTACTGCTAGTTCAAAAAAATTAAATAAAAATGGGAAAATGAGGGGGAGGGGGATTTTTTGTGAGTAGCTGATAGCAGCCTTTGTGTACCCCCCAAAAAATGTTGGTTCAGACAATGTGCCCAGATGAAGAAAATCAGTTTGCAAAGTTTGTATTCTTTTCCACCTGCATCCAAAGAATGGCAAGCCCTATGTTCACAGGCATGAAATACAGTTGCGACTAATGCTTGGATACTATCTTGGATATGGAAGAACAGCAATATTAAGGTTCTGGGACACTTTAAGAAGAAACTTTTGCCCCTGTGGTCTCTGAAGTTGTCTGCCTTATTTCTTGGATCCTCCCAGTGCAGTATTTCTGAACAGACAATACAGGATTTGCAAGGCAATGCAAAATGACATCGGAGATACCAGTCCCAAACAAAGACAGGTGAATGTATGATAGATACCAAAAGGTCAAATTCTGCACTGACATTTACAAAGACGTCTCTGTAGGTCTTGATATTTTTTTCTATTATCCCTGTGCTTACATTTTATATTCATGTTGTCTAGATCCTACAGGTCTCACCTCCAAGCACACCTCTTATTTTAACCATCTCTTTATACCTGTTCTTCCCTATGTGTGCCTATATATTAAAATAATTACTATATACCCAGCTATACATTTATATGAAGTTATTTAGCGGTGGTCAATTGGAGCACCACAAAAGCAAGAATATATTTATGGAATATTAGCCAAACCCCTGGTTTTCTCAGAAATCAAATCCAGTAAAGGTCTAGTAGATAACTTGGGAAACCTTGAAAGAGGGAAATGGGTGGAAGAGCCCTACATCCCAGACACAGCAACCAACCAAACACTAACAGTCATAGCTGTGGAGACCAACATGAAGGAGAATTGCTGTGATGAGGTCAGGTCGCAATAGGAAACAAGCATAAAAAGATGGAGAATCCTTAAGCCTAGGCTGGATGGGAGCAATTTATAAGTTCCTTTCAGGGCTTATTTCACCTAAAGGCGAACAATAGAAGCAGAAGTATGTAGTCTCATAAAATGGCAAGTTACAGTGCTCTGCAGATACCACGTAGTTAAAAGAAGTCTTGTCTCATTTCCTAATGATAACTAGTTATAACCAAGATTGTTAACTGCAAAATAGCCTGAAGACCAAGCTTATGCTTAAGTGAAGAATTTCTAAAGGCCAGGAAATAGTTGGTCTGAATTCTGAAGTTTGCTCTTCTCTGGCTTTGTGAAAGCATAAGTAACTTGCATTCCTTATTACTTTAGAACTTAAAGATGGCAAAGTCGAGGTCTAATTTGTTTGGACATGCTAAAGTTCTTTGTGCCCCCTCAGTTCGATGCCCTTGTTCATGCTCTAAAATACACTGTTTTAAAGTACCTGATAACATACATTAATATGCTGCTTCTCTTTCTTCCCGAATTTGAATCCCTGCCCTGGGTTGTCAGAGGATTTTGCAAAGCAGGAGAAGTTTCAGACTTCTAGAACTTCTTAGTGCTGTTTTAGGTTGTGGAGGGGCACTCGCCTTGTCACAGCTTCCTAAGTGATGGGCAATTGCTTAACAGTCTTTTGTGCAGCCAGCATGTTGGAAGCATTACTGTCGCCTCATGTATCTTCCTTTAAGTTAAATCAGAAGGACGTATCTGGCTATTAAAATCTAACATTGAAAAAATGGTGTGAACTGCTATGGAAGTTGCATGTGAAACAACTTCAGTTAAAGGTATTTCTGTACTTTTTCCTTCTATTGTAAGCTACAACCCCTTACCCTCAACAAGAATGTGATAGTAAATTAAATGCATTCATAGACGCTGCAGGACAAGACAGTGTAACTGAAGTGGGAATAATCCTGTAGTGATTGCAGTGCTCACACCAAGAAACTCAGATTTTCTTCATTTTTTTTCTTTTCTTTCTTTTGTGGTTTAGTTGCTTCATCAGCAAAAACTGGGTCACTCGGAGTGTTCATTTGTTTTTCAAAACCTTCTGGAGTTAACAGTGCCATAGAAACTCAAAGCATTCTTATTATAGTAATATTGCTCATCATAAAATGATATGTGATTAAGTGCAAATTAAGTAGTAAAACTAAATAACTGAGTGAATAAAAAGATCATTAAACTGAGCAGAAGGTGATATTAGGAGCATTAAACCACTGAGAAACAAGTTTTAAATCAGAGTAACAAATAGGTTCTCTAAACTGAGATCTGTATCTCGTAGCTTGTACTGAAAAAGCAGTTCTTCACTTGTAAGGGAAGCAGATCTTTAAATACTCAGAGTGTAGTAGCAAGTTCCCCTTCTTGTCCGTCTGTGCGAGGCAAACACAATTTGGAAAGAGATTACAGATAAATAAAGGGATATTGAAGTGTCAGTGATGACAAAGTATGATCTGATTCTGCTGTTGGGCTCTTTAAGTAGGGTGGTAAAACTGAATTTGTATGTAAAGTGACTTTCCYTTTTTGGTTCCTCTCCCTTCTTAAAGTATATATGGAGAATAACTTGTTCCACTGCTGTTGCTTCCTTTCATAGGTGAGTTTTGGTCAGAACTAAGCTACTGATGTCAGATAACGTTTATTCTGTTTCATTCAAGCTCTAGAAAATGACCACAGAAAGCTTTCTAGAGGTGGAAATAGTTACATGATCTCTGCCAAAGAGCAAGTGTTTGCTTACCTTTAGATCTGCAACCTTACTTTTAGAATTAGCCCCGGGTGCTCACGAATCAGATCTCTGAACTGGTGTATCCCAACATGTTTTTGTTTCRCCTGTGAATTGTGCAAGTGCAAACCTTTGTGTACATGGAGCAGTATTGTAGTTTTTGTCTCTTACATCACTGTATTCTTTTTGCCATTCCCATGTTCCCTACCTTTTTTGCTCTTGTGTATAATACGGCTTGCTTCATTTCTAACGTACTGGAGTTTGTGTGTGTTTGCTGCTGGATGAGAGATTCAATATTTCTCCAACTTTAGTTTTCCATGACAAGTTAATGACTCCAGGTCATTCTTAAATAAGACTTTATTTGGCATGACACTGCATTTACAGTAGAAGGAAGAATAGGACAGGTATCACTTTTTAAATTTGAAATAACAAAGTATAATGTAGAACAGAAAAAAATGCAAGTTTGTGTAGATATTTCAGTGGAGCCAGCAGTAGGCTAGCTACCTTTCCCATTGATAAYATATCAAACGTAGAAGTTGTGGACCAATATTTTAGAGGAAAAACTCTTTTTCAGATTTTAAGACATTAAAGAAGATTACTGCTGAGGATTAGATTTGCAACCAAAAGACACTATAGTCTTGATGATGGAAAACAAAACATTGACAGTTTTATAAAGCTCAAGCAGCTGCGCATAACTGCAAACCAGATGTTACAGCACGCTTTTGATCTAGCCACTCAGCCAATATCCACGTTGGGAATGAACACCTCCTGAAAATAGTTTTCAGGAGGGGAATGAGGTTCATCCATTCTCTCTGAATAAATACATTTGTCTTTGCTTGTCTCCCTCATTGCTCTCATCCTATGAACTATATGTATGAGGGCCAGATTTTTTTCTATGCAGAGAAGCAAGGCTTGTTGCTGGCTTCACTAGCTAAGAAGCTTCTGCCTGTAACAATTTCACCAACAATGAGGATGTTTATTGAGTAGATACCCACTAGAGGTTGGGCTTTTCAATTACAGAACATCACTCCTTGCCAGAGCCTACCATAACAGATGTCTCATTTCCTAATGCAGTACTGAATTCTCCCTGACATCTGAATTTTCATCATGGAAATGCTCTTCCGCAGATATAGAGGCAAACTAAATTAATCTGCTGTGCTCTGAGTGGAGGAGAAAGGGTCTGAGCCTTTTTTTTTTTTTTTTGTGATGTATAAAGCATGGCAAATAGCAAAACTCTTGATAGCTTTGTTTCGGCTGTTGTTTGTTTTTTAAGTAGTAGAAAAGTATTCTGAAGACATATGGAAATGCAAAACAGGCTAAGCCATGAGAACTATCTGATGGGATATGTGATAAAAAGCAGGTGTACCGTGTAGGAGGACAACGGAGTAGCCTCCAGCACTTTATTTATGACAACATCCTTTATTTCCGTCTCTCTACAGCAGATGTGTGGCAAAACTGTCTTTTCAAAAGTGGATCAAACAATGCTACCAACGCATTCTTCTCATCTCCCATTTATCCTTCCGTGTCCATCACACAACCCATTTATTTTAGGCTCCAAGGAAAGTTGAGAAATTAAATTTTCTGCCAACTTGACTTCAATGGCATCTTCTTTTGCTTCAGATTAATTGGTGCACAAAGTGTGATGTTTTTAAATAAGCTGTTATCTAATGCAGTGAAAGCAGCGGAGAGGCAAGGGATACCCTTTAGTGACAGTACAGCTGCTACCTTATATGAATGCTATGGATTATCAAATGTGACTTCTGGTCTTCTTGTTCTCTTCAGTAAAGATCTGTCGGTGACAGTCCCAACAGCAACTAAATTCAACAGATGTGGGCACAGAAACATAATGTCTCTTTACTAAAATACTCTGCCTAGAGTCAGCAGAAAGACTATAGTTTGCTAAGTACTAAAGTGCCCTGTGCACCCATAGGGCTATTTTCTCATGTCATGGGCATGCTGAGATGCATCCAGAAACTGAGTTGAGACCTGGCTTGTCCTTTCCTGAAGCCATTGGAACATCCTCCTACATTTTCCTTGTCTTACCCTATTTTGAACAGAAGCATATTACAGAGAAGCATCAGCTTCTGTTTACTTGGTGGTGAAGAGAAACAGCCATTAGTTGGACATTTTCCCTCAAAAAAGAAACATCTCTTGTTTAAAATCCCAATGAGACCAGTCTTGCTATTATTAGATCCTTTTGTCAAAACCTCAGTTATCATGTCTCTAGGAAGAAAAATGAGGGGGATGGGGTGGAGAAGGGGGCAAGTAATGATGAGGGAATAGGTAGAAATTAGAGTTCACAGAAATGTGGCAGCTTAGGTTCATCCAGTCCTGCATTTGGGTCCATCTCTGTTCTCACTGAAATCAGTGGCATGGCTCCCACTTCCTGCAAAGGGATGAGAACGAATGCTGAACCTACAGAGCTGTCTGTTTTCTGAGGATACGTGTTTTGGAGATGAAGAGAAATGGAAAATCATCAAATACACTGTCAGCAATTGTATAATTGACTATTTGACCACTGCCGCATGATAGCTGCAGACAAGAGCATTGGGCCTTTAGCTTTCTGTAGGTCAAACGTTACTCTTCTGCACGCAGCTTTGTAAAGATGTGGAATAGACTTTCCAAGACAAATGTGCAAAAAGAAACAGAGTAACTGGGATCAGCTGTAGCCATGAATTTTATGAATGGTTTGTTGGAAAGAGCATTAAATGGTAACATCAGTCCAAATATGAGGTCTGCATTGTTTCTGTTCCAAGCCCGCAGATGGGTGATTCACTATGCAAAAGGTTTTCATGGCCAACATTTCAAGCCATTCTATTTGCTTTGGACCAGCTTTCTTTAAAAAGAGAAAAATCTTAACTTTTTCTATCAGGAAGTTTTTATTTCTTTTGGATAGAGTGTAAAGAGAGGAACCAAAGAAAAAAGTTGCCTGAGGATTCCCACCTCCACCGCCTTAAGTGAGCGAGATAACACAGGAATCTTTGGTTAAACTGGAAAGTGGCAAGTGAAGGTTGGATGGGAATGCTTCTTTCATAAAATGTGCACTCAGCTATGGAAGTCAATGCCACAAGATGTCATCCTAGCTAGAAATTTAGTAAGAGCTAGGAAAGTGGCTGAAGTATTAATAGATTTTGAATACTTATTTAAAAAAGAAAGCCTTAAAAGACATCTAAGGCTTTGTGGTATAAGCTCATCACTAGACCATAGTGAGAGAACTCCTCTCATCCTTGTGTATCATCCTTGCTTCTCTCTTTCCTTCTTCTCTTCCTTCCATCCATGCCGTTGTCCAGCTTGCATACTCAAACGCAAAACTAAATCAAAAAGTCATGTGTTTTTTTCATTTTGGACAAACTGAGCCTGCTCAGTCATGAACAACAGTTTCAAACACATTGCTCATGAGACAATGTTAAATATTACTCCACATTTGCCATACAATGAGCTATGAGTTAATGTTCCTAGTGTCCACCCTTCTATTTTCTGATTTCTGTTTGTATTTAGCAGATAATGAAAGCAGCATGTTGGTGAGGATCCTTTTGGTAAAATCCATTGCACTGACCTACTGCAGCTGTCTGGCCAGGAAGATCCTACCTTAGCATGCTTGACGATGCTTCCCTCATTTTATTCTGGCCTTTCTTGTAATTGGGCAAATGAGCCTTCCAARAGTAAGATGCTTCACCTGATGCTTAAATGACTGTGAAGCTGGTGACGAGTTCTCATGTGCATGTTCAATATCTGCTTGCATGCACGCATACGTACTGCTTGTCAGATCTTAAAATGCAATCCCACTCTAGGGAATGTTTTCCTTTCTCCCAGAGGGAAGATTTTAAATAGCTGTATTTAAATAAATGTAAAAACCTCTGCTAATTAATTCACAATAATAAATTTAAAACGTTAATTTTCTCACCCATGTCCATTTAACATTGTGGATAATGAAGACAGGTGATGTGAGCAGCACTAAAATTTCTATCTAATCAACAGCAAGATGAGCTGTATGCTTGTAAGAGTGAGGTTACACAACAGTGTAACCACACACACGAAGCCATAAGCGTTTTCCCCCCCAAAACTGCAAATGTATTTTCAACAAAAAGGCTAATATTTTTGTCTTCTATTTTGTCCCACAGGCATCACTGGTAAAGTTTAGAGGTTGCTTGCCCCTTTCAGCTGTAGCCTTGAAATACAAAAATGCAACATTGCCATGGTAACAAGCTGCTTCTACTGTCCATAAAAATAAAGGGCCAGCTATTTGTTTCCAATGATAACATCTTATGTTTAACTGCCTTGAGCAGTGCTGACAGGGTCAATCCTTGTTACAATAGTCGGGTCTTCTTGGTCAAACAAATAAAAACACTACCTGCTAAAACTGACTGTGATGGACACAATCATAAATCCTTAACATTAACTGATTTTTTTTTTTTTTTAATGTTGTAAACAATTAAATGGGTAAAGTACCCTTCTGACCCCCTCCCATGTGAGGCGCAGAGCACTCATGTTGGTTTCTTATTTGGAGAAACATATGATGGTGAATTTGAAGTTTGTTTGTTTGKTTTTTTTTAAATAAGGTTTCACTCCAAAGTGCTTTACTGTCTAACATGGAAACGTCCCAGTGAGACAGAGTCTGGTGAGAAATACCAGAGACTGCCATCTAAGACACTTCATAGCAGTAGAAGAAAAATACAGTCATTACGAAAACATACACAGCCCTCTTGGCCTAAAAGATCATTTCATTGTATCCTCTGGTAGGATTTCTGGCAACCTTCTTGTTGACCTTCCTGCTCCTGTACCCAAATGCCTCACGCATGGCCTGTTGAAGGACAACACTGTTCTCTAATACACAGTTGAAAAATGAAACGCAGAATGGTGAATGGGAGTATTTTTACACAAATGTACTTTCACATATTTAGAGCAGATTGTGCCAGAAATTACAGGTAAATACCTAGCTGGATTGCAGAGTTTAGTCAAAGGTGTGGAGCTGAAAATCCAACTGTCTCATCATACCTTTAAGTACCTAAGTATACTAAGTGGGGGAGAAGGGTGTTAAGACCTGGGCTGAAGTGGCTTGCTCGCGATAGCCCAAGAAACTTATCCCATAGCAGTGAGATGGGCAAGGAATGCAAATTGCTTCCGTCAAGAGGCAGGGGAAGATGGAGGAAAGAGCATGGCATGAGCATCCAGGGACTCAGGAGAAGTTTGGAGGGTTTTCTGTTTCACTGGATGAAAAAGTCACAGTCGTCCTTCCCTGTGATGCTATCACTGCCTTCATGGCTTGTAGGTGTGAGCCAGATGTGCCCAGGGCCCAGCTGTGTTTTCTGGTGTGCAGAACTCAGCAGGACGTGTAGCGGGAGCCGGGGGCTCTTCACCCCCAGGGTCCTGCTCCCCAGCAGGACCATGCAGCCACACTGGCTCTGAGAGCCCACCCTTCGCATCCCTGCACGGGAAGCGGCTTTCGATCCAACATCTTGAATGGGGCAGCCAAGCACAGAAGACTGACAGTCTCTTCAGGGTGATATTATTTGCTTTCATAATAAAAGGAAATTAACAGTTGAGAGGGCCTGAACAACAGTAGGTAATGCAGGATAAAAGGTATTCCTGTGCTTGGTGGATTGTTTTGAGGATGAACAATACCAGCTCACTGCACTACGGTCTGACTGCAGGAACATTTCCCTAGCTCCCTGAAGGTAAAACTGAGTGTAGCTGCCATGGAAGGACTTGTACTCCTAGAGTCAGTAAATGCAGTCTTGTGATTAGTTCAATGAATTGTATCCAGGCATTATATTTTGCTATTCTTTTAGCATTATTATTTTTACGTTCCACTTGTTTCGGACTAATTTCAAGGCATCCTAGTGTTCAAGTTTTTCTTATTCTGAAATGCTCGCTAGTTATTCTCTTTGTCATTCAGGTGAACTTGGGTACATCAGGCTTAAAACTTGGTCCCACGGTTGGGGATGTGGATGCTTTGGAAAGGTTGTCTGGAGTGACAACGCTTTTGGAACCTGAGTGTACATCAATACCTATTGGAATCTGTATGTATTGTTATTAAAACATAAATCATGTACAGACATCTAGAGCTTGGGACAGACTCAATAAATCAAAATAATTACACTTAATGCTAATTATTCATTACAGGGCCTGGCACTGTGGTAAAATGTAAAGAATCTCTACTCTCAAAGTGTACCAAATGTTCCAGTAATGTTCCAAAATGCATGTGTTGCCAATATGTCCATATTTCATAGTGAAAGCTAAGCCTTGCTTAAGGTCTGAGGGGTGTGAAACCATGTTACTCATTGGCTAATAGCAGGCTTCATCCACTGACAAGTCAGCCCATTGATACACAGCATGCAGTGATAGCTGTTACCACAAATGGACAAAAAAATATAGGTTTAAATAACTTATATGGCTTTTTGCGCTCTTGGTGTACAAGCATTATCTTGTGCAAAGGTTATTCAGGGCCATTCCATCCCTTTCTGTACTTTGCTTAATTGGACTCCAAAAGCATTTGATAGATAAAAAGATGCTTCTGCAAGCACATTTGAATTGAGGTCTTTGAGATTTCAGAGAATTTTCTCCTCCCTTCACCAGTTTATAACAGAAAGCACCTGGGGAGCACTTTTCATTCCTCTAGCCATACCTTGTGGGCTTGATCAATGGTGGGAGGATAAGTCAGACAGTCTCTCTTCATATTCACAAGCAGTTCCCTTTGAAGCAACGATGCGGTGCCATCCTGGGGTGATGGGAGTCCTTGGGAAACCTATCTTCCTATCCCTTTTAACAGACCAAAGGAAATAACGGGTTTGCGATGGTTGCCAACAGTGCAAATGCTGTGAGAGGGTTGTTGCGTGGTTCTCAGCTAAGTGATGACTCCATGGGACCTCCTTTACCAATTCTGAACACACCTAGGGCAGCTTCGTACTCCTTCATGGCACCCCCACTGTGTGTGCTCTGTTCAAGCTAGCTGAGACCATATCACTGCTAGAAAAAAACATCGTAATTTCTTAAGCAGCAGCACTGCAGATATGTGATGTAGGTCCACACTTGTGCACGTGAACTGTGCACTGACTGAGAGATTGTCAAGTGATTCTTAGTTGTTAATATTGTTGGATGTTTTCTTCAATGATTATTCAAACGGAARAGTTCACCAAACATCATCTTTTCTCGATGTGAATGTTTTAAATAATGTTGGTTACCTTCTGCCTCCTTGCTTTCTTACCTTACTAAGTAAAAGTATGTCTTTTCTTCAGTAGTCAACATTGAGGTGACATATCTAGATATAATTTTTGCCTTTGAATCTAACAACTATTTAAAGAAAACTGCCCACTGCTGCTTATGCTACTTCCTAGGACTTTACCATCATTATCAGGGTGGAATCTAACTGTTTCTTTCTGGTTTTCATGAGCAGGGAAGGAGGTAAGCAGAATTTTGATCAAAAGTAGTGTAAGATGTGGGTGTTTGTTCTTGGTGTCCTCAATTTCATCTCCGCTCAGCAGTAACAGGACAAATTACTCTCTCCAGTAGGACACTGATGCTCTCAGTTCATCAGCTTTCGGGTGACAAAATACTTAGTGAGCTTACTTGGAAAGCAGCATGCGTGACRTGTGAGGCTTTTGCCTCTCAGTTAGACTTTGAGTCCTGCTTACTTTAAAATCAAGGTTTGGCACTGTAGAATTTGTCCTCCTCTACCCCCTCCCCATTTTTTGTCCCCTCTTTTTTTTTAAGGCAGTGACAAAATTTGCAAAATGACTGAACAGTAGAAACTACATGAAGAAAGCTGTTATTCTTTATAGATCAGTCCTGAGAATTTGAGATAAATTTAATCACCCTTTAAATGAAAACGTTCTGTGCTTTCAAGTGATTCCTGCTCTTGTTAAAGTTTTGGTGTGAAACTCCAACAGACATCAATGGGCGAAGGTCAGGCCGGCTACAACAGGTGTGTTTATCTTGGAACATTTCTCAATGTGGAGGAGAAGAGAAAGGAAAAGGGAGAATGACCTGTCCAATCGTATCTTGGGCTTTACTTCTTGGAGACAGAACACAAAAAAGACGAAGACATCTAGGTTTGCCAAAGAGCATTATCAGAATTAAAATAGGCAAAACTCAATAGACAAATTATCTTCCTGTAACTAGTCCGCTACAGGTGTAAATTTAGATCAAATCATGCTTTTCTCAGGGCAGCATCATAGTATGTGATAGTGTAAAATAATTTTGCTATTTAGATCACTTTATTGAAAATAGAGGTCTTTTTGAGACTATGATTAAGCAAAGCCTTGGGGATCCCTTTGTGCTTCTGGGGCACAGTGGCTTTTTGCCTGGAGGTCCTGTTCCTCTGCTTCAGAAGCCCAGGGCTGCACAGATTCCCCCTCCCTGCCTGGCACTGCTGTGTTAAAACAAAAAGGGAAAAAAGGTAATGAAAGATCTTTTTTTTGGGGGGTGGGGCAGAAGCTAGATGCAAAACCAGGCTTCCTGTTCACGTAAAACAAGTAATCATTTATGGACTTTTAACTGGGCGGGGCCTCATTACATAGTAGTAAGTGTTGATGCTAGTATCTTACAGTTGGCTTACGTTTTAAAGCCATGCACATTTAATTGTAGGGTACCATTTAGAAGGGAAACTGTCTTCAAAGACCACACATGCATTACTGGAAAGGATATTGTGGTGTGAGAGAGATCCAGTGGTAGGCATCCAATGGTTTGCTTCTACCTGGACTTAATGGATGATAATGCATCTTTTATGTCATGTATAATGATAAATTTACTACACTAATAGGTCCATATGCCATAACAATAGACCACTGCTCCAGTAAGTTCCTCTTTTATACGAAAAATTGCTTGTGTATTGAAAAGAGGTTGACAGGTAAATTGCTGGATGTTACCATCTTTGGTACAGTGATGAACTATGTCTCCAAYAAAAACTATTAAATCAAAGTCTGTTAATGAAAGCAGAAGGGGAAAACAAGAAATCAGGTAAGGAAGAGAATCACTTCAATTCTCTTAAAAGTAAACATACAGATAATAGGGACCGCTATAAAGAATTGCTCTGCTGGACTGCTGATCTGCAAAACAATTTTTAAACTCTTTTGCAAAAGATAAATATTCAAATATTTATTTTAAATAATTTGTGTGAAGGTAATACGCCTCCAAGGCATTCTGTTGGTAGTAGGCAGCTGCTAATCCTTTAGTTTTTCTTAATACATCAGCATTCAAAATATATGTGCAACTACATATTTGAAATATATTGAACTATAATCAAACAAGATATTCAAATAGTCTGCTTTTTTACAAATTTAGAATTAACTGGAAGAAATCTATCACAAACATAAGATTTGTCAGTCCCGCCTTTCTCACCCCCACCTCCCTTCCTCCTTCCTACTCTCATCCTTCCTCTTGTTTCATATAATCATAGAATAGTTTGGGTTGGAAGGGACCTTTAAAGGTCATCTAGTCCAACCCCACCCCCCTGCTGTGGGCAGGGACATCTTCAACTAGATCGGGTTGCTCAGAGCCCCGTCCAACCTGACCTTGAATGTTTCCAGGGATGGGGCATCTACCACCTCTCTGGGCAACCTGTGCCAGGGTTTCACCACCCTCAKTGTRAAAAATTYCTTCCTTATATCTAGTCTAAATCTACCCTCTTTTAGTTTAAAGCCATTCCCCCTTGTCCTGTCGCAACAGGCCCTGCTAAAAAGTCTGTCCCCATCTTTCTTATAAGCCCCCTTTAAGTACTGATAGGCTGCAATAAGGTCTCCCCAAAGCCTTCTCTTCTCCAGGCTGAACAACCCCAACTCTCTCAGCCTTTCTTCATAGGAGAGGTGTTCCATCCCCCGATCATTTTCATGGCCCTCCCCCGGACCCGCTCCAACAGGTCCGTGTCTGTCTTGTGCTGAGGGCTCCAGAGCTGGACGCAGTACTGCAGGTGATAGATAGGTTTCTATCCCCAGTGTGCAGTGCGGTCCCAGCTTGGTGGCGGCAGGGAAATATGTTCCAGAAGAAGCTAAAACAACCACTTTAGACCTTAGATGCAGGTGGCCTTCCATACTTTTTTAAAAGAAACTATTATTTTACAGTAGAAATTGTGTGGTTCTGTTGTTTTACAGCAAAAGAAATGCTTTTTCTTTTTTTTCATGCAGATTTAGAGGGAAAAATCTTTTTTTTTTCTTTTTTTTTTTTTTTTTAAGAATCATAAAGATTACCTGTCCTATACAAGCAGAGCAGAAAGCAATGCAATTTTCAGGGCTACTGGAAAGATAAACTCCCTGAGTATTTGCATTGCATTTCGTCCAGCTAATTYGTCTGGCAAGCAGTGGAGATGGTAGATGGAAAGCGGTGGCTGGATTCTTCAGTTGTGTTAAAAACAACTGGTGGAAGAATCCACCTTTATTTAAAAAAAAAAAAAAATATTCCAGGCTTTTTTGTGTGTGTGTTTTTTGGGGAAGAGTTTTTGTTCTCAGTGGGAGTAGAAATTGGTTTTAGTTCATTATGGCAAAGGGGGAGCTGAAATTAATTGTCAAGTTCCTGCTGTCAACCCAGTGCACTACTTGTAAGAAGAAATTTCATGGCAGTAGTGACCAAAATGAATTTTAAGAAGTCAACTGGTGAGGTCTTGATGTGTTACCTATGTCTAACACTTGATCACACTAATACGTTTATTTGAAATGTAGATGTGACATCTACAGGACCACATCAGTCAGAGGTAATAGCATGTATTCATCTCAAAGGAAAAGAAAGAGTGTATATAATGATCAACCTGCACACTGACTCTTTGAGAATATATTGTGAGAGCAAGTCCTGTGAAATCTTCTGTTAGTGTTAGTGAAGGTAAAGTGACCACAGGCAGGGTGTTGTGAGGGCAGGGGAATGAGTGGGGTAATATGGAGTATTCTAAAATGCCCATTTCTGAATATATATTTATTGCTTGCATTTCTCCCATGCCTGTAAATTATCTTTGAAACCTATACCTAGCTGCTGCAGTCCATATATAATACATATATACATAGCTTTTCTGGAAACATTCTTTTTTCTTTTTTTTTTCTTTTTTTTTTTTTTTTTTGGTATTAAAATGGTGTAAAATTCCCAGAAGAATTTTGGGATAGATGTCAGATCACTCAAAGCAGTGATAAGAAAACCATCTCTTTAAACTGATTTCTTTTGTATCCTTGAGCATGAGGCACACACATGCTAGGCATAAATAGTGGCCATCTGCAGTTTGCAAGAAGTTCAAAATAAATAAATAATAATTTCTAAAAAAAAAAATCTCACTGCTAAATGTTTCCCATTGTCTTCTGAGATAAATTACTTATTGACAGATCATCTGGCACGTTCCTAAGTGATATTTCTAACCTACTTCATTGGTTACAATGAAATTCAGTGGAAAAACCTCCTGAAAATGGGTAGTTCACTGAATTTCTGTAGCAGACATTTGCATATAAGTTGCTGGCATACAAGAATCCCCAGCCAGTTCTGGGGATCCCCTTTTTCTACCACACATTTACACACGAGACAGCTGCTGCCCCACACAACTCATGATCTGAATGTCAAACATTTCTTGAGTGAACCAGAGGGATTAAGTGACGTGATGGAAATTGATCATAAATATTTTGAGCTTAAATCAACGCCTGAGCCCTAAGGTTGTCTTACCAGTTCTTAATAATTCAAAGGTCCAGTTTTGTTTCGTGTTTGTCAAAAATAGACAATGGATTGCTATTAGTGACCATTTGGGCCACAAGGAGTTCACAAACCCAGACATAACTTCCCACATAGGGTTAGTTATAGAAGAACAAACCTTTCTGAAAGAGCATCGCAAAGGGACGTTCACGTGTGCTGCTGAATTGCAAAATGCAAACCCTGAAAAGTTATTATTTAAGCAAGAACATCTTCTAAACACTCAACAGTTAAAAATAAAATAAAAAAATCTGACTTCAGTAGTAAGAATTTCATGGGACACTCCCTTAAATGGGGCAGTAGGGCAGCTGGAGGAGGGGAAGGTGCTGGCAAACAAAGGTGTATTTACTTTTTGAAGGTAATTCTCCACTGAGTAGGTGAAGGACCTCTGTAACAGACACAAGGTGATCCTCTGCAGCAGGAGGATCTTAAATGCATCATTAGCACCCATTATTTCAGCTTACCGTTAGCTGAAATATTTTAACATAAATTAAAGGTAATGATTCTTATAGGAGATCTATTCAGCAGTGAGAAAAGCATAGAAAAAACATTAAAATTGCCATATTTCAGCAGATTGTTGTGAATTTGGGCCAGGTGGAACTGTGCYGGCTGATCCTCATGGAGGCCATGGCTCAGGTCCACTGCACAATGCGACTGGCTGGAGAATGGATGACATTTGTCCAGAAGCAAAAATAAACACAACTATTATCATCATTACAGTCTCATTGTTTGCTGCACCAAAGAATGAATGTCACAACTGTTTTTTTGTACAGGCTATTATTAGAAGTTGACCCTGGAAACATGTGCCAGAACTCTGCTAAAAAGACCATTTTATTTGAAAGAAATTGGTTCTCTCAAATCAAAATAAAAGCATGAATTTAAAACTCAGCTATCATCTTTGAAAAGGCACTGTAGAATTTCTTTTCTGTGAATGACAAGAGAGAAAATGGACAATTGCGAGCCAACTTCTGCTCTAGGGGCTTAAAATCATCTCTGCTAGTGTCATGGAAAAAATCCGATTAACTTCAGTAAGCGCTGGGTCAGGCCCATATTTTGTAGGGTATCTTACTAGTAGAGTCTATCCCAACACTTCTAAACACATGGGGCAAAACAATTATCAGTAGCAGGCTGCAGTCTGTAAGGGCTGCATATGCTTGCATCAAAGCTAAATATGATCCCTTCTTCACTAGTGCCGAAACATATGTCAGCCTTCATTGTGCTTTTTTCCTACACGTTTGATTAAAGAATTATATAAAGTGCAGCTGTTTGAAAAAACACATATGGCACTTGAAGGATTTCAGATTTTTAATTATTAGTTTATTATACCTTATGAGTAACAGAGGAAAAAATTGTGGACAGAGCTGTATGCATCTTGGTTTTCCTTTCGGAGCAACTTCAGACAATGCTATTGCACTGCATTAGCACTGATTTATTCTCTTCTGGGGCCAATGAAATGAAACCTTAAATCGGCTCAAGGACTGGGAAACCAGTAACCCAAATGTCTTCATTGACTGAAAACCTCTGTAAGCAGAGTGACTAGATTTATTATTTTTTCATTGCTATTGATATTACAGTAGTAGTAAGGCTACAACACGTCAGATCCTGTGCAAACAGATGCTTGGAGGCAGACCAAGCTCGTAGTGACGATGAGTAAAGGCTTTTTCTGTTGCAGAGCACACTGTAGCGTTGAGATTCCTGAGTAAGCTCTAAGCTAGATAACCTGGGTAACAAAAAAAAAAATGGTTTAGCGACCATAGTGTGAAGTCACCTAGCATTTTCTGTTTGGGTTTGAAGCCTATTTTATTAGCCTATTTTCCAGTGACTCTGACAGTAGAATAAACATGTAAGGAAGAAAGCACCCAGATTGTTATGAACAGTAGAGACATGCTAGAGGCTACTAGACATCTAGTGCTAGATGTCTTCTGGAGTCCAATTCTGGTCTCAGTAGCCAGTTCTTTTAGCTCAGGCTGCCTCAGTCATCTCCACTACATGTTTACTCTTTGCTTTTCCATCTATTGCCCCAACCTTTTGATGACCAAAATAGCTAGCACCCTACCCTTCACAATCTGGGCAAATTTACCCATTTCACCTGTAATTGGGTTCTCAGTCTGATATGTTATTTACCATTTGGGATAATAGAAAAGCCAGGCATTCACCTCTTGTTTTTAAGCCATGTTCACGTAACAGGGCCACAGTTCCCAGATGTAACTAACGTTTTATGCTTATTGTGGCTATCCACTCCTACAGAGTGCTGGAACAGTAGCCAATGCACGTATTATTAAATGCACAGCCATTTTCCAAACATTTTTTGGCAAATCCCACTAAAATACTCTTGAGAATAAAAAGCTTAATTAATTACACTGAATGTTCAGGCATTGGATCCAAAATACCACAATAGAGAATTTAAGGGAGGAAAAATATTTGAAAAGAAATCTTGTCTTGTTCCTGTTTATGCCAAAAGCCATATAATTGTTCAGCTTTATTTGAGAATATAAAAATGCAAGTTTTATCCCCATGATCATTTTTGCAAGGAAAATACAGATAATATTTGTCAACCGTAAACAACTAATTCTAATGGGAAGTAAAGACTCTAAATTGATGAAGACATGAGCATGAGATAGGAGTTTATCGAGGAATTGCAGGGGATTCTGCCTGGGACAACACATAGAAATAATTAATTTCACAGTATCATTGCCAGCTAGAACAAACTGATGATTTAAAGAAAGAAAAAAGAAAGAAAAAAAACCCAACAAAGACTCTTACGTCAAAATGTCTTAGCGGTATTTCCTTGGCTGTCCTGCTTTCAAGAAAATACTGTCCTCCTTTCGCTTGCACTCGGTTTCAGGACTTTTCTCATGGCAGCCTCTTTTAGTTGTATGCCTGTGGCCTGATGCTAATGGAGCTGATGGTCACCAGTATTCAGAATGTCCTGACAAGCGTTTTTGGGTTCAGACAGCCATTCCCTCGGCAATCCTTCCCTCAAAAAAGCTGCTTTTCATGTAAGCAAAGAAATACAATTGAGGTACAGGGGATCCCGTTTTATGCTACCTTCTTATTTATCCAGAAGAAGTTTTACAAGCTGCTTGAGAAACTTAATAGTCCTTTAGTAGTTGTTCAGAGTCTATTTTAAAAGATTTACATGTTATACCAGAATGGAACCTTATGTATCCATTGGTTTGACTCTGGTGTGAATGATATCAAGTCTCTAGTGTTTCCCATTGATTTTCTTTGGAAGGAACTCAGATTGGATGCAGGTGCTACAATGAGAGCTACTACACTGCATCTAGAGCAGACCTGGGTGCTACGTCTACCTATATGATCCAGGCATCCAAACTTGGAGAGGTGGAGGAAAAAAAAACAGTGAAACTTACTATTAAAAATAGACTGATTTTGCATTTCCTGGCCCTAGCTAGGGAACAGAGATGCCATGGAACTGCAGAATTGCGAGCCGTGATTTTTGTGTGAGTTAAAGTTCAAACCCATTCTTGAAAATAGCTTCTAAATTTAGCATGCTTTATCTACTCTTTTTCAAGCTCCCTCATCACCCCTTTTCACCCATTAGGCTGTTACATCCATCATACCCTCAGCGCAAAGAAGTGAGATATCTGATCGCTTCAGCTAGAGGTGAGGAGGGAGAGCCTGACATCATCAGTGAGAGCCCACCCAGGCAGAGTGCTCTGATCTCACTCCGCTTTGAAATATTCAATTAAAATAGGTGTAAAGGATTGACAAGACCCACTGAAAGTGGCTGAATATTTCAAAGAAAAGAACTTGGCATGCTGGGCTGCAGGGTATGGGAATCTACATAGACTATAAAACTAAAGATTTTTAGTTATAAAATATTCAGGAATATCTTGGCTYGGCTGGGCAAGGAGGATAGGAATCTGCTGCTGCTGGAAGAGACAGCTCACAAGAAGAATATTTCAAATATAAACATGTCTGTATTATTCATCCTAGCTTGAAAGAGATCAGACAGACCCTGTGCTTGGAGAAGTTGATTTTGTTTTTGAAAATCCTGGGCTTAAATCATGGTCACTGTGGCCAGCTTGCCACCACTGGGTGGGGTGTTGTGAAGTGGGTGCAAAGCTTCTTCAGTTTAAAAAGGTGAATTTGGAACCACTGGTACAGAAACCACAATCAGCCTTTGCACTGTTTATTTGGGCTAGCGGCTGGCTTTTCAACTGTATGTTTTTCCATTGTGTGTTTGGAGACTTGCTTCTATTGAAGTTGCTTTTGAAGGCTGGTCTACTAAGGCAAAAGGAGGAACATTTCCTCCTCCCTTCCCAGCAGACTGACTCCAGGCTGATMGTTGCTTTCATGCTCCCCTGACTCCTTCCACTAGGAGTTAAACTGGGATGATAGTCAGCCTTTAGTTACCTTTGTCACAAAATTATGGTTCATAATTCCCTCCCTGCCCACTAAAATAGCATTTAAAGATTTTCAGCTTTTGAGTATGTGATGACAATTTCCTGAAATGACAAGAATCATGAATTTACAATCAACTTGTTATTCAAATGAACAGCCATGAGCTGCGCTTGCTCTCGTGAAACGTAAGCAACAGCATTGCATGGATTCCCTTCAAATCTCAGTTCTCCTGGTGGTACTTGAGCATCCTTAAATAGTTATCTGTCAGTTATTCCAGCAGGAGCTGCTCTTTTCTTACGTACTGTAAGGGATGGGTGACAAGTTATTATGGGAGAGGAATGAGGAATAACTGGATAATCCTCCTGGATCCATGAGTAAGGGGATCCAGGAATGCAGCTCAGAAACATTTAGGAAGAGATCAGTGAGGACGTGCCAAGGGTCCTGTAGCTGCAGCATGCTCCTCCATCGCTGGCACAGCTCATAATCAAAATAGACACAGACCTGGGCAGCTGCCTGGAGAGAAATCTCAGCAAATGCTAGCAGCTCTTCCTCACATCCCTGGCAAATGTGCATGCAAGTCTTGTTTCCTCTGTGATTCTCCTGTCTAGTCTTATATGGAGAACTCTCCTATATTCACAAGATGTTTAAGTTCCATTTTCTCCACCCTATTGTATTTCCGGCCCCACCTCAAAGGCCAGCCCAGGGATGGATGTGAAATGTTGTTTTCTGATTAATTGCTCACAGCCAGCATGTACACGTCCTGCTGTATAAATGATTTGCAGGAATTTTTTGAAAATGACATGCACGCAAATCTTGAAATGATTCCTACTCATGCTGGTTTGTGGGGGCTTATCTTCGTGAATCTATAGTTTACAGGAAACCAAATGTGCACCCTACTAGAAATTACTGGAAGAAAATGCTAGTCTTATTTAACTGGAATGAAGGAAGCAGTTTTTCTAGCACCTTTGCAGATCTCCTAAAAAAGGCAGTAGAAAAATTATTAATACTGCATTTCTCTCTTCCTCCCTCTGTATGTGGAGCACACAGCCTGCAGCCTCTACGTGGCTGGAAGTCTGTGATTTCTGACTTCTCTTGTAAGAAGTGCTGGTCATCTCCAGCCTGAGTATCTTTCTCTAGGCTTGCATTTTAGGGGCTCCAGTCTTCTACATCGGGGGATTCAGGCACCCTCCTCCGTCCTGCAGTGGGAATTGTCAGGAAATCCCACACCTCTGGGCATTCCCATCACTTCTCCAGGTCTTCGTGGCTGTCCAGGAGCAGCTCTCTCAGGCATCTTCTCCTGAGATGCCCATCAGGTGCTGTAAGTGGGGTGGTGGGACAGACAAGTTCCTGGCTAAGGCAAGAGCGCGCAGGTCTCCTCTGTGCACCCGGTTATATGCAGAGTGCAGCCCCCAGCCTTGCCATTGCAACCTGAAAGAGGGAAAAGGTTTCTCTTACCCAGACCCTGCTCTGCTGGGTTGGAGCCGGTATCGTGGGGAAGAGAGAGGAGTCAGGGAAGAGTGCCGCCAGCAAGCACGACTAAGCCCTACTGCAAGAGGATGGGAGCTCATCCAGTCCTACGCCGTGGTAGAGACCTGGCAAGCAGGCAGGAGTTCCCGCTGGGAGGTTGCTTCATAGCCCTGGCTGTAATTGTCAAATCTTTGTGAAATTCTTGAGATTTCTCAGTAAATTCCCATTAGCAGGGAAGAGCGTGGTGATTCATTGCATTACCGTATGCACCAAGAGCTGTTTGCCAAAACCGCACTGGCTGCAAGCTGCTACCTCCTCCAGGAGGGCTGCACCCTGGTCAGGGGGGCCTGCAGTGCTCCCGTATTTCCATTGATGCCTCCAGCTTCAGAAGGCATCTCTTAGGGTTGTGCAGTTCAAGCTTCAGTGTGGGAACAAGGGGAGGATCTGCTGGACACATACGCTTAAGAGGACTGTTAGGGATGCTCTGGACTGAGCTTTCTCTCCAGCCACTTTTCTGGCTGTGCTGCGTATTAGGCTCAGCTGAGCTTGACTGAGTTGTTTGTGATAGCTCTCCAGTGCTCTCCTTCCTTTTAGCCTGGTGTGAGGGTCAAAGGTGGCTCTCTTCCCTGTGTTGGGAAGAACAGGCTAAGAGATCGGCTGGTAAAATCCTGCAGCCTCTTCAACTCTGGGAACAGGTTAACAGTTCAAGGAAGGGTTGAGAGAAGAGCTGAGGGGACTGTTTGGAGGGGAGAAGGTCAGACAAGTTCATGGATATTGTCTTCCTCTATTAGTCTTAGCCTATGTTTGTATCCAGATCACAAACCATCAAGTAACTGCGTCTTTCCTATAAATTGCTTTTTTTCCTTCAAAAATGCGTACTGTTTTACAGTTGAAATACTCACTTTAAGAATGTGTTCCTGCTATTTCTACAGCACTCGTTTTTTGGCACCCCAATAGTCTTTAGGATGTTGCTGCCACTGTGCTGGGTGGGTCCGAGCAGTTCGGTGTTTATACGCAGATTCGCGCCTGGCTTCCTCCCTCTGGTTCATTCATATAGTGGATACAAAGCAGATCCAAAGCTCTTGTTTTCCACAATATTTCAGAATAGCTTTATTCTTGACTATCCAGTGGAAGTTGCAAATAAAGGAGTCTTATCCAGCTTTACAGTCAAAACCTTCTGTATCTTCCAACATTAAGTGGAGGGCTTTGTTTTGTTATTTAAAGAACAGATGGGGTCTGGCATTCTGCTGAGTGACAGCTGAAGTCATCCCGGACACATTTCCTTGTGTTTCAGGATCGAAACTAAGCAACATGAATTGAACTGTGTGCTCATCCTCTCAATCTCGCGCGCGCGCACGCACCCTGAAATGCATGCAGTGCCAGTATTGTCTCTTGCAGCTCAGCAGTAGGGTTGCAGCTACTTCAAGGGTTCGGTTCTAGACCTTTGTTATTGTGAGAGAAAGCAGATCCTGGTATTCCAAAAAACATTGGTAAAACCTGACCTAATGGGAGAAGCAATTGTATCGTGGCAACTTCCTTGTCCAATAATTAAGAGTGGGAGTTACACTCCACAGCTTGTCCCTGTCTCCCAGCAGGGACGGGAGGAGATGACAGCTGGTCATGTTCTGAAGTTCAAGTTGGAATTTATTAGAGACTACTGTTATTAGCTCTGGTATTTCTGTTGATAAACAGGCATGAGAAAGTCTCTCTTATCACCTCACTCTGTCACAGGAGAGCATTAAGCGTAATTAAGTCTTGGAGATCATCATCATTAAATACAGTTCTGCCATATCTCAGAAACTCCTGGTTACTCATCTACCATGGAGCAGGTCTGTGCTCTGAACATGCCGCCTTGTTGCCTGAGATGAATAAGGCTATATTCTGAGCTGATGTAGCTGGCTTAGCTCCACCAAAGCAAGTAGAATATGGTGATATACATCCAACAACATTCTGACTTTTAGACTGGTCGCTATGAGTCTGCTCCCAAATCCGCCAGCTTCAGTGGACTTTGGCTTAGGCCATGTGTCTACAGGAACATGGCTCTGTAACACATAGTAATTTCCATAATGGCAGATTCCTGGGGAAGAAACAAGCTGTCCTGTTTTCATTACATCCACTGTTGTGTTTCAGTTCTAACAGCAAACTACAAAGGTCTCTGAAATATTCCAGTCAATCTCATAACATCTTAAAATATCTCTCCCTAATTAAACAATATCCAGTTCACTCCTTGGGTAGAAACAGAGTGAAGCAATTCATCTGTGTCATGGTTTTGAGCCCACTCTGGACAGTATTTTTTTACTGTGTGGATTGAATAAAGACATTCCAAATAAATTATTTCAAATTCTTCAAGCTTAACCCTTGTCTGCCTCTCAAAATACAAAAGATGCCTTTGAATTCAGCATTAAATATCAAACACTTGTCTAAACTGTTGTATTTGCTATCATGCTGGTTTATTTTGATAGCTTTTGATGTAATCCTGTGTAACTTTGTCAGAAATTTTTAATACTGTCTTATATGTGATCTAACGTGACCCAGCAGATACCTATTCAACAATATAAATTCCACCAGGACGATCAGTATATTGGTACCACATAGGGTTTGATACCAAATAGGGTATTGCTATCAAGTCTAAGGATGTTCTCTAGAATTAAATGAAGCTGGCAACATGGAGTATTTGGCTGAAGTTACATGCAACTCCACCAGAATGTATTCATGGTGTAATGTTCTGTGTTGTAATATTAATTATTTAGCTTATTTTACAATTGTTGGAAAGGATCATAAATCAGAAAATTGTGAGCAAAAGTAGTGGAATTCCACATAACTGCCCTTTCCTAACTTTTCTTCAAGATCTTTCTCCATCCTAACTTGGTTCTGCAAGCAGTGTCTTAAAATGAGTTTAGAGTGCTACTAAACTCTCAGYGCTCCCCAGCTCTTATTGAAGCCAAATTTATAATCTTATTTTTTAAATGTGTTCTGTAGTGTGCAATTGCTTCAGGACAATGGTGTTAAATTAAGCAATACATAATATTTGGAAAGGCTTATTAGGTATGTACGGCTGCTCAAAGAAATGCCAGGTGCACAGATGCAGTCTGGAGAAGTTACCGCCTAAATTCAAATGGGATGTGAGCAGTGAAGGTCATGAACAGAGCAGGGAAGAAGCACTAAAGTTAAAGTTACTCCGTAACTCTATGAGCCCTCAAAACTTAAGCTCTCCAGCAACATTCAATTGAGCAGTTCTGTTAAATATAGCGCTCCGCTTTAGCCTTTCATTTTGGCTGTGACTGAATTCTCATGCAGCCTCCTCCACTCTGTCTGTCTTGGGAGTTTTTCTGCTTCCTTTTCCCCGCTCTTGGCTCTCGGCTCTCTGGCTCCCTTGCCAGCCTTCCCCCGTACCCGCTCTGCCACAGAGCGCAAGAAGGGACTCGGTCACCGCAGTGGTCCTGTGAAATGGGACGCTTCTTCTGCAAGGGGTCAGRCACAGCACAGGCTGCATCAGGCGCTTTCTCCTTGGATGGCTAAAGAGCAGCTATTTCGCAGCCTGCTTCATAGCTTTGGGAAAGAGATCAGAGAATGATAAGGGTTTTTTTTTTTTTTCCCCCCATTCTTCATCTCACAATGCACCCGTCTTCTATTTCTTTAAATCTGCAGCAGGAAGATAGGCAGGAGGCTGGAAAAAAAGTTTTAAAACCATAACAACAACAGGTCTCTCAGAAAAGGGCAAGTTTTACCTGCTTCAGCTGAGGCAGCCTGTGAATTGAATTCTGCCAAATTCTTTGTTCATCTCACTTTCCAGCGATGCCCTTGTCCGCCCAGAGCACGATCCTCAACTTCTCTTTTCTTTGACTATCCCCACATGTTGGAGGAATTCATGTTCTCATTTAAAATGCTAGTATTGCTGGCTCCAACTTCTCATATTTTCTTTTCTTCAGACACTTTCGATACTTGGATGGTTTTTTCTAGCCAGAGCTCAAGAATCCCGGGGTTATATGAAAAGCTGTTTTTATTTAAAGATAGCATTTTTCTGGACTTTTTGAATATGAAGAGAAGTTTGCAAAATAATGTAAATGTTATCTACAGGCTCAAAAGGCAGCAAGGGGGGAATTCTCTGCTTATTAATATCTTGGGGTTTGACCAGCCTTGTGGTTTTAGGCAACGTGACACGTACTGTTTTACAGCTGGAGGTTAGTCAAGCTGAGTGCAGGGGCCGTTCCCTACATCTACAAAGAGCAAAATCAAGACCTCACATCCAAACACCCTGGAGTTAGATGTGCATTCACTTTCCTGTGCAGAGTTGCCTCTCACCTCAGTACCTATGTGATCTGAGGTACCGCACAGATGTCCCTTAGAAAATATGCATCTAGTTAAGGCTTCAGCAAAATGATCCTGTGTGAAGCATCCAGGTCTGATGAATGCATCTGCAGCACGAACGATGGCAGGGCTTGTGCTTTCTCCCTTAATGCTGCTGGCGACCAATGATGCAAGTGGACTGACGACCCTTGCAAGCGGAGAAGCTGTGCTCTCCTGTCTCGTGGGAGCCATGGCAAGTGTAAGCAATGCTCCTTGCTGACACAGAGAGACTCCCCAGTTCATGCTATTCTTGATCACTGCTGAATAGCAGAGCTTTGCAAAGCCCAGGCTCTCCTAAATATCAGCTGCTTTCGCTGTGCTTGAATAGCTGAAGGAGGCTCCTTTGCCAGCACTAGGAAAGGGAGACTGCTCCCTACAGGGAATAATTGCCCGGCTAGGGAGCAAGGGGTGAGGGAGCAGGAACTCCTTGCCGTAAGTCTTATCAGGCCCAGGTGAACTGAGGGACAGCACATGTTCACTTACCTGTGCCAAAACCCAGAAGAGGCCAAAAATAAAATATTCCCATTAGCAATATTCCCTTCCCATAGCAATGCATTAACTCTGTAGTAACAAGGACTGAGAGAAGATAACCACCCTAATATAATAATTTTCATTCTCTGGTAAGAAACAAAAGCTCTGCTCACCTAGAACAACAACCTTTCTGCTATTTAAGAGAGAGGCAGGAATGTGGTGGGTCATGACACTTGTGCTGGGGAAACTTTGAAAAGAGTAAAGACGGTATTCTTATTTTCATTGCCCCGACAGTTCTCTGTCAGTGACTCTATGAGTACATATTAAGCAGTGTTATCATATATTCCAGCAGTTTCTCTCCAAAGAGAGCTCACTGATGGTGCTGTGTTTATAGATTCTAACCTGTATTTCTTCAGAGGTCATGTAACATCATTCTGAAGCCTTGCGTGTTTCTGCCCTGTTTGTGATGGGTGAGAAATGGAAATGTCTAGGCACAGTCTGTTCTGTGCACCTAAGCTCAGCAAAAAAAGAAAGATCCAGATTTACTATCCCACCACACCAGCTGAGAGACCAGAGTCACCACTGCTCTGCCTGAGCAGTGACCACTAGTCCATAGACTCAGTCTACTCGTAGCTAAAATACAGTTTGTTCCCAGGTCACTCAGGTGGCGAGGGGACACACTGAGTCTTTTCCCTTCATGTGCTCCAGCAGTTTCTTGCAGAATGGCAAAAGCACAGTGCTCTAGACCTGCACAGGTCCCCTCACACCACCAGGATCTTCACCCTAGAAGCGAAGCTCAGCGACAATTCAGCCAGTACTGTGGAAGGGTTAAGGGGGGCAGCCTGTTTTATTCTGGTTTAYATGGTTTATGCTGTTCTTGGACCTATAACATTGAGCTCTTTCCACCAACATATCAGGCAATCTAACTAATGATTGGTGTTGAAACAGTTACCCAATATTTTTGCTTGAAAGCAGAGGCTGTGTATTTCTTTTTTATAACAGATTCGTGTAGTCCCTAGAAAATGGAGCCCAGATCCTTAGATGCACTAATTCAGTGACTGACGTGATTAGTTTCTTTTAAATTATGAGTACTCACATGGTGGTTTGATGTACTCAGTCGGTCCTATGTTTATTAATGGCTTTCATTTTATATTTGCTTCCTTATCTTTTTAATAAAGTGAGCATATTACTGAATAAATGTGGTACAGTTTCACTGATACCACCAAAAATGGATGTGATGACTGAATCATGGCCACGATTAAAATAGAACAGATAAATCTGGAGACTCAACTGAGCAAATCACGAGATTAATATGGCAGATAACTTGTCAAGGGTTACGCAAAAGGTATTTGCTTTGTGGTGCTTTGGCATGAGGGAAAGTTGAAGGAGACTATTTYGTTTCAATCCAGGGCTCAAGCCTGTTCTAGGCAACATGGTGTGGTGACCTAGACAGCAAAGATGCACCAGTCCCTTCTGGTCTTAGACCCTTGCCAAGTGAGACTGCCCGAAACAGATGGTAATCCATCCTGCTTCGTTTAATTTGCCCTCAGCAGCTCTATGTGAATGCTCTCTCGTTAAATCTCACTGTTGTTGCAAGTTTCTAATTTATTGTTGTGTTTTGTTACTTCCCCCTTCCGCAGAGTAACACAGAAGCTGTCACACAAAGATGCTATTTAAATCCTACAYGTTAGCAGTTTTTAAATAATGTCCCTTGCTAACTGCTGGCTATACGCAGCTGATGGTGGCAGACGCAGAAAGGGGGGAGGAACGGAGGGCTGTGCTTTTGAGAAAAGAGAATAGCTAAGAAGTAACCAATATTAAAAGTTCCCTAAAATCTGTGTGTTCGCATTCACTACTGAAACACGGAGACATTTTTTTGTCATGATAAAAATAAAATGCCTTTGAATTCCCTCTGCTTCGGGGTTTTTTTTGGCGTATTAATGTCCTGCGGTTCCCGGGATCCACGCGATGAGCCCCCAGCCGGCGGTGGCAGCGCAGCAGCCTGTCTCTGCTGGAAGCCGTCTGTCAGGTTTTCAGGTGGCCTGACCAGGCAGAAGAGGAGAGGCGGTTACTCAGGTGACATTGATGCTGGCCAGAGAAATGGTGCATTCCTTCCTCCTGGCCTGCAGTTTCACATGGTCATTTCTCAATGAAATGGCTTTGGGATCCTTAGTGTCCTTAGGGGTCTGTGTAGGAAGGAGGGGACCCACTCCCCTTGCCACCAGCTGCTCGTGTACTCCAGGTTACTGTGGAAAATCCCATAGCCAAACAAATCCGGTTGCTGGAATTTTTTCCTGGAATTGGCTCACTTCGCTGTAGCCAGGTGTTCTTCCAGAAAGGCAGATTACGGGGAGGGGGGGAGCGGTGGGTCTGTGCCAGGAAGAAGGGTGTTAATGCTGCCACTTAGGTTAATGGACATTAGTTCTGCTGACTGTGGGTCTAATGATCTAATCTGCACAGTCACTGCCTTTTCCTTACAGTTGTTATTCCTCGATCTAAATTAGGAAACTAATAGTTGTAAGATCATAACTTGCTCTAATGACTTTTAACCTAGAATCAGAAGCTGCTTTTGCATGCCTCAGAATAGATTGCTCCTCTAACTAAACGATTAAAATTTTCCCAGCTCAGCTGGAAGCTGAGCCTGTGTCCCTTATGTGTAGTCTAAACTGTATGTAATTAGCTCTTTAATTTCTATTAGAATATGAAACGGCAGCCTAAGGTTCGTCAAAGACGAGACAAACCCCGTAACCTTTACAGGAGTGGTAGGAGTTYAGTGTTTGTGTGATATCAGATTGTGGTCACAGTGGCAATTTATTCAAAAGGAGTTTTGCTGCTCTTTGCAAGGACTCCAGCTTCGGGTTTTCCCCTAAAATAAATGCCTGTTTAGGAGAGTTTATCCTCGGTGATGATGAAGAGAAAAAAACCAGTATGTGCCAGAGTAGAAACCAATCTGAAAGCAGGCGGGAGCTGAGCATGCACTGGTCTGTAACACATGGGTTTCTGTCACTGGAAAAATCTTTTCCCCTTAAGAAAAAAAACCCTTCCTTCTGCCCCCACCTCCTTACCTCACCTCCTTACCAGGAGCAGTGCTTTAAAGTGCCACACCAGGGGAGGATGGATGGACGGTCAGGCAGGCTGCAAGGACAGCAGGTCACCAGCCCATTTCTCAGATGTGGAGGCTGAGCCCAGGAAAGGGGCAGACCTGTCCGTAAGGCCATGTAAAACTTCTTGGAAATACTTTCCTGTTTAACACCTTTCATCTAGAGTAGMTGATTGTCGGTGCCCTGGGAAAGGGTCGATCTAGCTCTGGTACGTGTAGTTCTTGCCCTACATTATTTTAATATTTGTCCCTCACCTTAACAGAGGGGGATTGAGGAACGGTACGTGTGTTGCCTTCTGTATTCAGCTTCTTACTGCAATTAAGTGTTTAAAATGTCTTCTCATCTCCTGGTATTATAAATATTTAGATAGCTTATTGTATGATTATATTTTTGGCTGCCTCTTGTGRTACAGGCTGATGAGGATTTTGAAAAAATGCATAATGCTAAGAAATTGGGGAAAACTGAAGAGGTCCATGGGGTTTTGTACATTTCTAGGCATATTTGTTTGTGTTGTGTGTAGCACACTACATCATTTACTATACAGCTAGAACATTTCACAGTTTTCTCTTCCTGCTACAATTACCCTACTAACAGTCATTTTTCATTATTTAGACTGCAGTAACCCAGGTGTGCTATCTACATTCCAGAGACAGAAGCTTAGTCTCCGAGTCAGGTAAAATCTAGAAAGGATGTAGACACAGAAACACAAAAGCGGGAGCGGAAAGCATGGAGAACCAAATGATCACAATAAAGGCTGGGACAAATCTCATCATTTAGATGCTTGCTTGGTTTTCTGTGTTAAATACATTTATTTCCCTTTTTCCCATCATATAAAATCAAATCAGATAAATATACTGCCAATGTATATTATGCCAATTCATGCAGATTTATTAAACAGGCCTTCAACTAATGTGAGTAAAGATACCTCTTCATCCATCATAGGAAAAAGTCCTGGTAAAATTGCAGTTTAAAAGATACAGACAATTTTTTTTTTTTTTTTTTCCATTCATTATTGTAGGGCCAAGACCCAAGTCACCCCTTCTACTTCACAGTAGGTCGGGAAAGGTAAATAGCATCCTTCTTTTTCTCTAAAAATGTCCTTTATTAGTAAACATTGATACTGTATGTGTCTTGTATAAAGGATCCATCCCAATAACCCATGTTATGCTATTTTAAGATGTTGGCCTTTGTTTTGTCCCCGTTCTTCAGGGTAAATCCAGAGTCATTTGACTGAGGTCAGGGGAGTTACGCTGATACCAAGCCAGTCTAAATGACAGATTAATCAAACCACATAGCTAACTCAGACAAAGTTTATGCATTGCTTGAGTTGGGTATAGATTTTTTCTGATCTCTCTGCACACAGATGAATTTTGTTTCCAACAGTCATCTGCTGGGAAAATAGAGATGCTGTGTTTAGCACAATCTAACTCAAAGTGCAATGAAGTGTGTAGAGACATTCCTGTTGATATCTGTGAGTTTTAGGTTGGACCCATACAGTTTTGAACAAAATTCACATTATATTGTCTAATCAAACTCTCAAAAGCAGGAACGTTTTAACACCTTCCAAATCGCATGACAGCTGCTTGCAGAGGTGGCCTTYCAGCATATGGGAAAAGCAGTATCTGTCCAGCAATCTCCTGCAAATGAACCTGTATCACAAAGCCAAAAATTGTCTCCAGTGAGCACCCTCTGACCAAGGAGAAGGTAGCTAACTAACAGCTGTTTTCCAGCTGACTCAGAGAAAACAGCTGCTACCAGAACAGTCACGTAGCACTCAGCATAACCGCAGCCAGGATTTTTGAAGTGCCTTCTAGGTATAAAGCCAGAACTTAGCAACACAGCATCTGTAATTTGCAGGCATATGTTTATGTGTAAGGAAATGGAGCCAGCAGGAAAGGAGAGGGGGAAGGAGAGAAAAAAAAAAAAAAAAAAGCCCCTTCTAGCATGGAGGTGGGTCATACA
>JAYKAV010002851.1:622545-640266 GCA_035582835.1 Phoebastria nigripes
AAAAAAAAAAAAAAAAAAAAAAGAAACACCACGAAACCCAACAACAACAAAAAGGCAAACTCTGCTTGCACAGTAGATGCAAAGAAGCGAGTTTATGTTCCAAGATGGGGGAGAAACAGAATGCCACTTCTCGCTTTTGGGTGACCATATATACAACAGCTGTTGTATCTGCATAACTTTGTGAAAGATGTGGCTACCTTTCAGAAAGCAACTTACACCAGATGTCCTCAAGGAATGAGCAATTCAGAAGTGTAATTGGAACGAAACTTTGTGAGCAGATGAATGATAATTCAGTAGTCCATCTAGAGCTGGTAGATATACCTTGTTTTGCCACCCAGAATTTTTTGCTGGTTTGGGCTTCATTAGTTAGGCAGTGTAATAGACAATGTTACCCAGATATAACACCAGGAATGTCCTGCTCTTTTAAGATCTACTTATCTATTTGCAAGCTGTGTAATCTGTTGATCTGCTTAGATATGAAAAATTGGATAGTTATATCATTAAGTATGCCTTTTAAGCAGAAGACAAGCGATCCGGCAAGATGGGAGTGCCTTTGTTACTTTTCGTTATCCTCTGCACAACAGTAAGATGATCTATGACTAGATATAAAGGGATCTGTGAGGAGCCACTTAGTTTCTGTATTTGTCCTGGACGACCTACTGTATATGAAATGGGTAATTCTTTCATTTCATCTAGATGAAATAAATAGAAGTCACCTTACAAAAGCATTTGACATTTCAGATTTTTTTTTTTTTTTTCAGAAAGGGAGATGGTTTGAGAATAGCAAAAAGTGAAGAGAAAATGAAAAAGATGATCCTAAGTAGAGCAGAATTTCCCCCAATTAACAAATGTTGAGCTTTAAAGAAAAATTAATGAATTGGGAGGGGAAAAAAAAGCTATGCACTATACTTTTGAGGATATATATTTGTAGTGTGTGTGCCTGACCAGAAAAGCTACCTCTGTTCTGCTATTGCATCCCATCCCTGAAAACATAGCACATGAAAAGTGAGCATAGCTATGAAAGGACACCGGGGCTTAGGAAGATCTGTGCTTGTCTACAAGTAATGGACTTTTCTCCAGCTGTTGGGGATTAGTGGATTAGATGCCATGCCCTATGTCTATGGCTCTTATTAGGTGATTGCCACATATATATTTTTTTTTCCTACTTGTGATGCTTTTGTTTGGAGACATGTTCAAATTTTTAAAATTTGGAAAGTTAATTTTATAATGAGTAAATCTCAAGAGAAAAGTTACTGTGCATATACCATAGCAACCAACAGTGGATATAAATCAAACTGCAGGCAGAGTGGTGGTTCTCTGAAATACAAGTTGCCTCCAGAAGTGTATCAGCCATCCTGGGATGCCACCTCTTCGGATGCTTTGGACTCTTTTCCTAAAGTCTCATTCTGCAGTTACGAGCTGTTTCTCTAGTGCTTCCTAGGCCGATTACATATATTGAATCACCTGGAAGGAAATAATTGGTGACAGAGGATATCTGGTCAAAAAAAGATGAGAAATGAGATATGTAAAAATAATGCAGCTAAAATCTGGAAGACGRGTTATGGAAAAGTGGGAGAAAAGAAGGCCTGTATGATAATTTGCCAGTTTTCTCCAGGCTTAAGCATCTTATCTTTGTCTTTGAGGTGCCTTCTTTGTGTCCCCACACTGTGTGAGTACCTTACTATCTGTAACATGTTTCTTTATACAGGCCAATGCAGTCATCCTCATTTTATGGATGAGGATTTGTACGATGATACTAAGATCACCCAGAAGTGTGTGGTAGAGAACTAAGGTCTCTCCAAATCTTAGGACGGTGTCCTAACTTTGGACTACCCTTTCAACATATCAGGCATTCATGCAAAATGCAAGGTGCATGCAGCAGCTGATGGCAGCTGGTACAGATTCACCAAAGCAAATCTCTTCTGTGACTTCCCGATGCCTCAGGGCACTCATGAGGAACAGTGGAGTTTGCATGGCTGGAGGACGTTATGCCTTTACCGTTCCTATGCTGCTGATTGAATCCAGTTCAGAGCAGTCTGCTAGTATGTCTTGGACTCAGAACATGCTGAATACAGCTCAGCTTCTGAGGCCTTTCTGTGTACGAGAAGCTCTAAGCGCATCAGTACTAGATTTGTGTCTACTGGTGTCTAATTTGTGTCTAATGATCTTTGACAAAGGTCGAAGGTTCATGTGGATTTTACCTGTAGTGGGGATCGTTCAAGGATCTCCTCCTGAGGTCCTTTGGTGTCTATTAAAAATGAGCTTAGTTCAGAGCATGTCTAGAGTCTCTGTCCTTTTCCTATTTGTCTACTTCAATGAAGCTTGTAGGAATTTAATTACTTTTGAGAAATCTGTGATTCTCTAGTTTGGCTGAAAGCAGCCAGTTAAATAAATAATGGATGAGGGAGGAAGGAGTTGCATGCTCATAATCAATGTGATCATATAAGCCGTGTATCCACTGGAAACAAGGCTGAGACCTGACCTCCTCACTGTACCATGAAGCTGTTTGACATCTCTGCTTTCAACAGTGAGGATGTGGCAGCAGTTATCTGTGCTAAAAAATGAGCAATAACTGAAACTGATTAATGCCTCTACAAAGAACGCACACATAAGAACTTAATACTTGTTGTCTGTTTGAAGTTCTGTATGAAGCTTTTTTCCCTAAAGTTTTCACAGTGCACTTTTATGAAATTATTTAGCCCAAGTGGGCACATACACTCGAAGCAGTCTAAGGCTGCAGATGAATATGTGTGTTGTAAGGTTAAATAATTTCTCATGACAAGTTAGTTTTCTTGTGGCTATTCCTCCAGTTAGACATGAACCATCGGTGATTTCATTAATAGCTTGCAGTGTTCTAGTACTAGTGGAAGTACTGATTTGAGTGACTTAGCTTTTCTAGCAATAGAGAGATGATCTCATTATCATTCAACGAGCCAAGCAGCTTCTGCTGGTTTGAACTGCTCCAATTGATGGGACAATGATTATCATCGTTCTGAGTGCTCCTGTGATTACTTCCTGAGGGTATTACCTGGGAAGACTCTCTTAACATCAAACACCAGTTACTATTTTGTCCACTGTTGCATGATAAATAACAACAAAGAAAAGTCTGTAATCTTGCTAATCTACTCTTTTCCAAGCTGCACATTTTATAAATAGGGCAAGGGGAAGACAAACCACTCCTTCCCATTTCTCAGCATAGATCAAGTGACAGAGGGTGAAGTGATTTCCTCTGTATTCCTAAGGTTTCATTACTTTTTATAAAATACAGCGTACCCTGTTAAGAGGAATGATAAATTATTAAACCTAAATTACAATTCTCTAAATCAATACACAGTATATATTTTGATCACAGTATTTTTTTCTCTCTTTCTTCACTTACTTAGTAATTAACAAAATTCTGTAATGTGCTATGGGTCTCCTAGGTATTACAAACAGAGAGAGTATGTGGTAATTGCAATTGAAAACCCCAAGCTAGCTATTTACTTAATGTTGATGTATCTTCATGCTTTGTCACTATCTACAGCAGTGCTGTAATTTAGCTTTCATTTTGTACATTTTCCAGAAATCTTGCTTCTAAGCTGTTTGATGGTCTTTAACAAACATACCGTTTACAGAATGCAATAGAGCGTCTGCCTCTGGAGCACCATCTCTCGCGGGTAGGGGTTGCTTAGATAAGTAGTCTTGGCTCTGTCGCTCCTCCGCAGGCTCGTGCATGCCCTTGGTCGCTGCTGATCTGGGCTGGGAACCCAGCCAGACCACACCACCAGCCCTCGTGGCCTTCCCGCCCCGCTTGCTGCAGAACCGCCTGGCACAGGGGAGGGACAGGCCACGTGCTCAAGTCTTCCCCTGGTGTGAAGTCAGAAAGTACATTTGAACCCAGATTTGGGAAGCGTTCTTGAGTTTAGWTCCACAGCTTCCCACCCCTTTGGGTCAGCTGTAGCCAGCGGGTGGGATTCGGGTGAGCGACGGTGGGCAGCTCAGGTCTGCCCCGTACAGCTTTTCTAGTGAGGCAGGGAGACGTTGTCTTGTAAATCTGCACTGGGGCTGCTTTATAGCACAGAACAAATTTCTGCAAGCAAGTGCTTGTATGCTGTCTTTAGGTACCATATAGAAATGTAGTGGTGCAGACATACTGTTGCTTTTAAGAAAGTGTTTTCTCTATATTTCAAGGTGCCAAGTTGGTTAAAAGTGCTCTTGAAGGTCAAACAAGAAAATAGTTAATTTTGGTTCAGCAAAAGAACCCAAATGTGCTTATGACAATAGTAAAGAGGATCTGACCAGGCAATCCAGACCTCACTCCCCGCATCTTTTGGGCCATTTTATGTTCTCTGAATGATACATGCCAAAGTTGTGGGCATATGTAGAACAGATTAATATGATTGGGAAGAGGGTTTGGATGGGATCTTCCCCATTACTATTACAAAACAATACACTGTTATGGCAATGCAAACTCTTCACAACGGTTAAGCCTAAGAAAAAGAGAAACAAGTATTTTATTATGTTCAAATACTCTTTACTTGAAATAAGTATTATTGACACAAAAAAGGGCAACTTTCTTACTCTGAAAAAAAAGTGAATAGTTCTAAATAAAACTTGCTGCTTGAGGTGTGGAAGGTCTGCCAGAAGGTCTGTTGTACAACACCTAGTACAAGGGTCACCTGTCCCTGCTTCAAGTCAGCGTCCGTTACTGCAAGACTACGGAAAAAATACTCCATCTGGGTTCTCTTGAAGATTCATGTTATGACACCGCATTTAACAAGCGGTGTAAGAGCAGTCCTGCTGTTACCAGTAGTTCTGCTTTTCGCACTCCTGAACACCTTGAATCTGTGATTATTTTGCTTCATTTGCTGAAGCCATTGGCACTAACCCCGACTCTGAAGACATGTGATTAGCTAAAGAATTTTGTATGCAATGTTCATATCCAATCCAGATTGGTTTAGCTTTCTATTTGGATAGAGCTTAGAAGGTGCTAATCACCTTTCTATCTCCCAAATACGGTTTGTGCCAGCACGCAGCATTAACAGGCCCCTTATATTTGATTGTGCACAGTTGGAAAGCGTTATGCCTCAGTATCAAAGAACATTTCAGGCAGTAAGCTATTAAGGCAGCCATCATTTAAATTAAAAAAGATGCTGTGGCTTAAGTGTGGGTAATAGACACTGTTCTCAAAACAAGGGCTGAAACTCCTGATGCCACCCTGCAACTGAGACACGGTCCATGTGCTCACACAATGAGCTTTTCCTACTGTTTACATTTCCCTCGCGTAATCTTGGTGTCGGGTGTAACTGGGATGCGCTGACTTTGAGAGGCTCAGCAGACTGAAGAGGGCAGGCACTGAACAATGTCAGGGAGTTCAAACCACTCTGATCCCTAAATGTTGCTCGGACAATCTTTTTCAAGTACTCTTGTGTGCAGAATTTCTGCCTTCTGGTCACTCAGAAAGTTTTTTTTTTTTTTCCTTGTGGTCCCATAGCTGTTCAGAGCTGGATTCGGGAAGTACCAAGATAAATGAAAGGGTTTTACTTGACTGCTAAGTAGGCTTTTCTAAATCTCCTATGCTGTACAGTTTGCATTAGTTTTAGATTAAGTTTATTTTTCAGATTATCCACACTGGTTCAGCAATCCCTTCTAAAGCCCAAATGATGCAATAAATAATAGCTGAGGAAATCGGGAGCCAYGCTCCACGTGGAAGAATCTTCTTTTTAAGGCACACCAGATGTTCAGAATGGGAGACTGAATCAGGGCACGGMTCCATAAAATGAGAGGCATAATAAGTGAAACTCTGCGTTTCCTTTTTATCAAATTACTGTTCAAAAATTCCCATCATCCCTCACCACTACCAGAACAGTTCTGTAGGGGAAGCCATGAATTCATTAGATAGCCCATATTTGCAGAAGAACCACCTTGTCTTCTGCACTTCAAGGTGAGCTTTTCTTTAATAGTTTCTAGTGCTGTAATAAAAAGAAATGAGCACGAGATTCTCCAAAGTTCATAGGGAGATAATAGTATGTAAATCAAGGAGTAACTATATTAGTCATGAAAGCTGATGGAAAAAGATCCTGGCTAACTAAAATAACAACTAACTCGCATTGATTTCAGTGGGATCAGAATGTCATCCAACTTTCTACCAATGCTAATACCAGTCTCTACCTYCTTATATGGGAGGAATTTTGGAAAAAAAGAGAAATTATAGTCTTGTGGAAGAATGGAAGCTTTTTTACACGACTCGCAAAGCTTACGGTACCCCTATTAATATGCTAAAGGCTGCAGTTCAGGGATGTAATTTACATTGACATAGTTTAAGTTCAACAGTTCTTTCTTAAACCTGAGAGCAGAGTTTCATGCAAGGTTTTGAAGAGTATTATGGGTTGAGTGACATCCATCTTCAGTAAAAAGCACAAGTGCAGAAACCAAAATAAAGCAATTTGATCCTAGCTCAACTCAGCCCAACTTCTCAGCTAAAGTTCATCCTTTTTTTTAAAATAGGCTGAAATACAAGAAGTGCCTTCATGAAAAACAGGCGGGACACCTAACTTACCTGATAAAACTAACCCAACTACTTTCCTTAAATTCCCTCTGTAGCCTGTGGTAAGAGTGGAGTAGGAGGGAGCAAGGAAAGACACAGAGACAGACAGACACACTCTCCCTCGACCTGAAATTAGGAAGTATTGTCCCTCTGGAGGACACAGAAGGAAGGCAGGTCACTCAGGGGACTCCTAACGTTGGACGGTGTCAATGCATGCCCTGTGCCTTCACCCTTATTTTGCTTGTGGCTGTGTACGTGGTTTTGGCACGCTGTGTATGACGATACTACTATATTATTTTATTATATTATTCTACTATATTATATGATACTGTAATATTCTATGTACTCCCACTATTGGTTGATGGGGCGGAAAAATACTACAAGCCTGCATTTCTCCTTCATATTATAATGGGAAGCAGCAGCTCTACACCTTCACTTCTGTAACTGCCTTTATCAGGCAAGATTGAGAGAAAAAGGTATCATTAGTCTAATAATGAGTGTGTGAGCTTTTAGCAATTACATTTTCTCCCTACTTTGCTCCCAGAAAGTGCCAGGTACCTATAGGGAAAGAGATTATGAAAGTAAGTTACATTTTCTCACTAGCCTAATGAGTACAGATACATACAGAGAAAGTGTTCCCTTGGCTAATTATTTAGTCAGCAATCACTCCAGTTGTCCCTGCCATGAAACCAAGAAACAGAAGGAGTATAATAAATATGGACTGGGGTCGCTGACCAGGAAAATATATCACAGTTGGGTGGCATAGGCCTCAGGACATGCTATGTGAAAAAAATGCATTTAAAGCATTGACAGAAACAAATTTAATTAAAATTTGAATAAATTTTCAAACAGAATTCTAGTTCATACACTACATGGCCAGCTGTCTGAATAAAGTTATGTTGTTCAAATCCTCTCCCTTGCTTTAGGAGTGATTAAATAGCTGGAAGAATTTGATTGCTTTTGTTGTCTATCTTTGCTCAATTCACAAAATTTAGGCTTGGAATATAAATCACTACCTAGACTGAGAATGAGATCTTCTCTTCTCCTTTTAAAAGAAAGCAAAAACAGCAATTAAATATTATCTACTTCACTCATACAGTACTAAAAATTCATTTCAGTCCTCTGTAGAATTGCTAACTGTGAGCTTCCCTCCTGGACGCCCTCCCCTTAGGGGTGCTAGTTCATATGCTTGGGAAAATCAACTCTAAATAGACATAGCTCAACTGTTCAGTTAAGAAAATCTAACTTATTAACTATATAACCCTGCTGGGAATGGCAATACCTCTTCTTGCACAGAAACAGTGGTACTGAAGAAGTATTCTCTCAGCTTTTTCCAGTCCGCTTAAACAGCCCTTAAATCTCACTTAAAGAATTAAAGGGGAATTTCAAGCATGCTTTACTGAAAGTTGCATTCTTGCTTTGAATTATCAAAAATAACTAAGCTAAGAAATTTGATATTTTTGGGCAGGTCTGGAGAGAAGATGCCCCAGTTTCACGCAATCTTTGTCCTCTCACCTTCCCAAAATACAGTTTGAGTGGTTGTTTTCTTCCCGGCATGGAGCAAAAGCAGCTATTACTCAATAACCAAGAAGTTGTCTCAGTCCTATGAAAGCCATAGGCCTCATATCTTGAGAGCCATCTACTGGCACCTTATCTATTATCCACATATTATATATCCACACACCCTTCTCAGTTACAGACCTGACATGTAGCAGGTTTTACATCTTCCTGCTGTGATATAAATAAGAACTATTTAAAGCAGTCTAAGCTCATAAATCATCTGCACGGGATCTCTCGGGGACCTTATACCACCGGACTCCTCCATGCGCTGTCCGCAGCCGTACAGCGAGGCAGCAGCTAATGCAGGACATGGGACTGCAGAGAAATTTTCATAACTGCCGTGTGTTTCTCCTGCACAGCAATTAACAGTAATAGTAGCTACCTTTTTCCGAAGTCGTAGCACATTTTACGAAGCAAAGGAAAAACAAGCAGCGAGGCTGTATTCTGGGCAGGGAGTGTGCCATTTCCCTAGGAAGTAAAAGCACCTTTGCCGGTGCTTCCTCCCAGCCCACCCAGCTGGGATTGAGACCCTCCCCTAGGGCTGTGGCAGGAGAAGGGTGGACACTCGACTGAGCCACCTTGTTGTGCCAGAAGGTCCCACTTCTCCCAGAAGCACGGGACCATTGGATAGCAGGGTGCGTGCTGTGCCTCAAAACCTTGTAGGACAGGGGCTGGGAGTGGAGCGGGGTCAGCAAAGACACGGATCATCAGCAGAGGAAAAAAACAGTTGAGAGGTTGCGGAGAGGGATGAGTAAGTTTGTGGATATCACAAGTGCAAAGACATCTCGCTCACCTTCAGTTTGGGTCTCCCAATATTAGTAGATGCAAAAGGCGGTTTTAGTTTCATCTGTCGGTCAATGAGTACCTGGGATACTTTCTGTTTATGTGTGTCACAGACCTATGAAAAATGACTCTGTGCCACCATTTTCAGAGTAGATAGGAGCAGTATTTAGGACTGCACTCTGCCTTTAATTCCCCTTTCTTTAAATGGAAGCTATTAAACCTTCCATTTAAGGCAGCAAGGGTCTCTTTACTATTACAGAGCTTTACCTGATGTACTTTACAAGTCTTTTTTTTTTTTTTTTTAAAGCTACCATTTATATGTATCATTTGACATCAATGTTTTAGCTAGGGAAGCATCTTCATTTGCATTTTTACTGTTTTGAGTCGGTATGCCTTCAAATAATTTCTAAATAATAGTTACTTTTGCCTGACTGATCATAAAAAATGTTTCTATCACACACAAGCAATGACATTTTGAATAAAAAATTAAGTACATGATAGGGAGTGAAATGTTTTCAGGTTTCAACAATGCTTCTCTGTATTGCTGTTTTGTTTCGTTTAAGGTAAAGTTAAATATATGCATGATAGCTTGCAAATCAGATAGGAGATTAGTGTGTCTTGATAAAATACTATACCTGGCTAAGTATTGGTGCTATACCTTAAATGGGAAACAACATTCGTTTTCCTTAGAACATCATCTCTGTGCTAGCTGTTGGTAGTCTGTTGTGTACAATGTCRGTATTGACAAAACATCCCTTTCAGATCCTTAGACAGAAAATGCCAAATGATCTGTTTTTCAGAACTATGGCTCTTCTGGGCCTCTCCCTTCTCAGATACGGAATCTGGTTTTACAATACCTAATTCGTGAATTTTTATGCACACGTGTGGGGGTGTGTATGTGTGTGTGTATAAAAAATTTTTAAGGATATTGGCTTCTGGTCCTTGTGAGAATCCTTATGCAAATCCTTCAGAGTCTTAGCACTTTTTCTGTTATACTTAATTCTCATTGATGCCCCATTYCCAGGAACAATCAGAAACGCTGCCGTGACCCTTCGTTCTCTGACCTGAGACAGGCCAGATGAAGGCTGCCCATCAGCCTTTCACCGCTTAGTGCACAGGACTGCGCCACCACTCTGCCATAGTCACTTTGGCACGATACCAGGACAGAGCAGCTGAACTGAAGTCCACATTCATGCATATCTTGATATTCACCTGGGGCATACAAGTGCCCTTTGTTCCCAAAAGCCTYGTGTGTGACAGGTAACAGTGTCTCTGGATGCATGCTCTGGTACCCACACCATGTGTTCGGTTACTGTGGCAGGGACGTTCATACTGGCAGTGCACACAATGGTGAGATGCTGCCCATTGATGTTTCTCGTAAGTAGGGATACTGATGCTAGATCTCCATCCATACGCAAAAGGAAAGCATGGCCAGGCTGTTATCTGTTAGAATGATTTAGCAATATATCAGGAGACATGGAGCAGAGCTTACAGATACGGGCTGGCACAAGGTGCTGAATACGAAATGATTGTTTACTGTTTCATAATGCATGAAGTAGGAGTATCAAATGATGTTAGCAGGTGCCAAGTTTAGGAAAGTTATCTTCTCACACAGTACGTGAAGCTCATGACCACAGGTCCTCCTGGCTGCCATATGTTTGTGTGGTTCATGGGAAATTCATGGAAGGAAAATCTATCAGAAGCTATTAACCACAGAGACAGACACTAGCTCTTGTCCCTGAGCAGTCCCAGCCTCCAGCCRCCTGCGAGAGTGTAAGGAAAACACCACTGTAACCTTGCTCTGATCTCCTACTCTTAGCTACACGTCAGAGGACCCATATGAGGTATTTCAGCACAGTGTGTAGTATCTTCTGTGGGACTTCAGCAATGCTGCCTCTGTTGCAGGAAGTGGCACTCCTCCTCCGCTGCATCTGTTAAACAGCTGAGCGGTACTATCTACCTGTCCTCAAGGGTCTACTGAAAACAAGCAGAAATGGCTCATAAATCTGTATGTTGAGCAGTACTACATCTGTCTGCGGTTGGGCCCTCTCTCCTCTACAGATAGACACAGTTCAAGTGTTTCTGTTGACAGCATTGCTACGTGSAGACAGGAGTGGATAAGTCAAACTACTTGGGATTTGTTCAGTTAAACTATTAATTCCCCTTGGTGGTTTGCAGGAATCCTATCTAGGTAGAAGGATACTATGCGGTCAGCTGGGGTGAGCTGAACGTAACTTCTGCAAGATCCACCTTCACAGGAGGTGAAYCTAAAAGTTGACTGAGAAATGCCATTTGGAAATGCTGTTGTATGTCTCCAGGTTGTTTTTCTTTTTCCTTTAAACAGTTTTATTGCCTGCTAGGAAAAAAGCAACCACTACAGTTCCAATGAGGTAAAGTAGCTAGAAAGACCAATGGTATGCTAAGGCTGCACTTGCTCTTTCACATTATAACACTTCCATGCTCTGTGTCTTAAAAACAACYCTGGGCAAAAGAACCCAAAGATAGAGAAGGAAATAATGGGAAATAAGAGATGGATGTTACACTGCATCAGACAGAAGAAATGCCTCACGTGGCCAAGAAACTGATGTCACACAGAAATGACATCAGTGAGTAGCTGCTGTGGGTTTTCTCCTTGCAGGCCCCAGTTCTGCATCTCCATTCAGTACTGTGCTGGGAAGAGAGCTGCAAAGGTAAAACTCAAATATCTCTACTACAGTAAAGGTCCCCACCACCACCACCTCTTTCTGTATCTGACTCTTTGAAGAGCTGTCAAGCCACTTAATCCATTGTAGTGCTGTCTGTCCTGGGAGACGGAGGTGATTTCTACTGCTGGTAGCAAAATGTCCAGTGCTACAAAGGTGCTTGTAGGAGCAAAGCTCTTTGTAAATCAATCAAAATAAGACTGTTAAGTTGGCTGACCCTGGTAGTACACCAGAGTTATGAATTTCTTCTCCCTTGAAGACGTTTTGTTGCTCTTCAGGAATAAACACTGCTGAATAACCATGACTTTATATAAATAATACACTCCCTCCTACAAGCTGCATGAAATGTTAAAACTCCAGAATGGACTATAAATGGATGCATAAATCTTTAGGATCCATGCATTTCAATCCATCTATTTAAAACTGAAGGTAAAAGGATCACAGTATTTATTCACATTTTCCATGCCCTTTGTGCATTTTTTCTGACATCAATTTCATGTGTGGAGCAGCGCAAAATAGTGTTCCAGTGTATATTGCAATACTTTGTTCTGTTTCTTGGCATGTGCCAGCACATTCAGTTGAAAGTAAAGCGTAACACAAGACAGCTTTTTTGGCATAACAGGTCACCAAAGTAGTGGAATGTTTCAGTCAAAACTCKAAGTGTGAGACACATTGCTGAAAGGCAAGTCGTCTTTCAGGAAAAGCTGAGACCTTTCTTCATCTTTATACATGAGGAGTCTTGCTCTGAAGCAGTTAATTACAATGAAAAATAGGGCGCACTTTTCTCATAACTGGCCATGAATTGTGCTTGGATTACACACTAGTTCAAGTGAAGAGTAAGAGCCATATTTCTCTCACAAGTAAGGGGGGAAAAAAGTCTGACGGTATGTAGATGAATGTAATCTACTTGTTGTTTATAGACCCAAAGGATCCCTCAGAGCATTAAAAATCCATGTGATATCCAAGAGTGGTATACTTTGCATTGAGACATGTGATTCAGCTGAAAGCTGTATGAAATCTGTAAAACTGCCTGTAGTCAAAGAGTACCCTACTGCCTGTGCGTTCAAGTGAAGCCACATGTCCTTTTCCTGCACACATGAAAAATAGATGATCATAAAATCTGCTTGAGATTCACAAACTACTGACAGGAAAATGTGTGTAGGCTAAGTCAGCCAACTTTTGGTCAAACCAGACCTGAAAATACACAGGCCTGAAATAAGCAGTGTTCTTCCGTGGCGGGGGGAAACTCCAGCTTCATGCACAGCAAGTCCATACAGGTTGTGTGTCCTTTGCTGGTCCTCTGCTGGAATAGACAGCATCCTTTCCCTCTGGGCTGGGTCCTCTAACCGGCAACTGGGCTCCCAAGCCTTTTCTGGTGGGGTCTTTGGAATCAGAGGAATTTTTTGTCAAGAGGAATTGCCATTGAAAATAGGCAACTCCTACACTCCTTTCTTTTTAGTACTGGCTAGGACCTTATTTGGTCAACTCTCTTGTAGATTAAATAGATTTTTTTCACTCTTTTTTCTAGGAACTAACACTGGTGGTGGTATCTTGCAGTAGCTCACACACAGAGTGTGGCTCTCGTTCTCTCAAGAATTGTGCAGAGTGGATTTTTTTTTAATTCTTTACATGTGTGTTTCATAAACATGTGGCAATATAGTGTAAGCAGTGAAGAGGCTAACTCAAATGTCCCTTGTACCTTTGGTGGGATTTGTTTTTAGCAGCTGTGGAACCTTATACTGTACTTTTGGTGCTGACTCAAGGAAAATGTTGTTGATGAATATTGGCGGGACTGTAAGAAGCCTTTTTTCATCGGTATTCTTGACCAAGGCCACCTTCCTAGAGCCTTTAGAAACATCAGACACAGACCATAAAGTGTTTTAAAGATAAGGATCCTCAAACTCAGCTTTATAGTCTTTAGGTAGACTGAGCAGAAAGAGAACGGGTGTTGCGTACCCATGGCTTGTATTGCTGAGGAGGTTTTGCTACACTCATCTGTACCAGTTGGCTTCTCCCAAGTTCTGGGAAACTTTTGGGAAACTGCAGGTTTCCAAGAGCAGCACAGCCAAGATATAATACAAGTGTGAATAACTGAGGTTGCATAATTCGTCACTAGTACACCATCTCCTAGCCAAGCACAGCAACAGAAGGCATTACTCACAGACGTGGCTACGTGGGATTGGGATCAGGTGCAGTCTGGCCCCAGGCCTCAGCTGCCGGCTACTGCTGCCCAGTCCTAGCTAAAGGAGTGCAGTGCACAGCCAGGGCAGACCCTCCCCTCGCTTTGAGAACTCCAGAGCAATTGGAACATCTCAGCCAGCTGCTTTTCATCTGGGAGCTGATGTCCTCCGAGCACTGTGGTGTGACCATGGGTATTGGATAAAACTGTATCAGTATCAGCTGCCCTTGAGACCTCTCATCTGCCTGTTTCATATAGTATAAGCATCTCAAAACTGTGCAGGCCTCAGAAAAGCTCCGCAAGTAATGGGTTTAATACTCGAGTCTCCCCTCATCACGTACTAGAAGGGCCCTTTCAAGAAGGCTTCAGATGGCTTTTGCTGCTTATCTGGCACTGGAGCCAAACACATAACCACAAGGAACCACACCAATGGCTGTTGGTCTTTGGTACTTGGTTTGGACATGGAGAATGGGGAGCCAGGGCACGTGTGCTATGACCTCAATATCTCACTGAGATGATGCTGGTTGCCATTTGTACATCAGACTAGCGTAACGCTGCCTGCGTGGCAGTGAACCCGTCGCACGGTTTACAAGTAGTAGCGTTTGTGTAGCAGTGGGTAGATGATGGGATGGGAACATCAGGGAGTACAAGAATGCGGGTGTCAACTAGCCTAAGTGTTGAAGTATAGCTGGGAATAACATGTTACCGAGAGATTGTGTGTGCAGTGTCAGATTAATAGGGCAGAAGAATGTATGCTTTGGAGCTAGGAACTACATGAAAAAATTATTGTATCTCAGTCTCTATAATTCAAAAGAGAGGGTAATGGAGAAATGGGGCTCGTGGGTCTAGCTGTCCCTTTTGGAACAGATGTATTTTTATCATAAAGATGTTTTTGTAAGTAAAGTTTTCATATCAACAAGGAAAATCTTTTTAAAGAAAATACCAGTGCTAGCCACAGCAAAAACCGTAATACTGCGCTTTAAGCAGATTGCCCTTCAGACAGTTTCAGGTTCATAGTTCAAGCATCATGTTGTGACAATTACAGGACGTCTGGTGGAGCTTCCATATTCCAGAGTCAGAAAACAAGTACAAAAATAGAGGGGATCCTTTGTCTCCCCAGGCACTGCCTGTTGTCTGAGTGGCTGAAAATAAAGCAGGGTAAATGTAAGTCAGAACCGTGTGCCTGAGACTTGGTCGCTGCGGTGTTATACGGCACTCTGGGGAGAACACGGGCCATAGCCGGGCTTCTGCTGCTGTATTTAATGATACTCTGTGAATGCTGGATACACTTGCGGTATCATCTTGTGTGTGAGTTACAGTGACAGGAGAGACTGATCAGAGAGGGCCTGGCTGCGAGACTGGGAAAGACTGGCCTAACAGTTTCATTCCCTGTGTACGGTCTGGTTAAACTGGTCTGTAAATAAGGAGGCTAGTGGTGCCTTTACGATCTTGTAGCTATGTGGAAATGAAGGGGGGTTGGGGTGGAAGAAGGGAGGAGGGTGGATGAAAAGAAGAAAAAGAGAATGAGCATAGAAACTGTGGGCCGTGATAATTGCAACCAGGGGAAAATAAAGCAGTGAGACCACACAGAGTAACCAGGGAAGTGGGAAGAAGAAACAAGGGGGGAGCAAGAAGAAAGGAAGAGAGAGCAGGAGGTTCCCCTGGTGAGGCCGTGTGACTGTAGTACCTGGCCAGCCAGGACATTTTTTATTTTTAAGCCCTCAGTGATCAGCCAAGCAGAAAGCTGAGTTTCAGCAAGCAACAAAAAATGAATATGAGAAAGAAGAAACAAGTTAAAAAGGAAGAGGTGAGAGGGGAAACGGAAAGAATATGATAGTAACTGGAATAATGGAATGGCACAAAAAAGTGAAATAAAGAGCTGAAGGGAAAGAAAAAAATTGATCTGGCACCAAGTGCTCAACTGGCAGATGCTCTGTAAGCCCACAGAAGATGCAGGATAAGATTCAGTGCAACCACTAGCAGGCAGTAAAAATTAGTATTTCCTTTCTGCTAGGTGCTGCTTAGGGCTTGATTAGTCAATAGGAAACAGTAGGCACAGGGATTTGTGTGGATCTTCATCAGAGGCTTAGCACATACTGGAATGTGCAAAATGATACCCTTTTAATTGTAGCAAAGGCTTTTGGACTACAGGGGGGTAGGTGAGGTCAACACCGATAGCAGCAGGTGGGCAAAGCAGGGAGCCGATGTAGATGTACGGGGCAGAAAAGAGATAGAAGAAACCTGCATTATAGCTTATGGAGCAGCTGGATAGGAATTTCACGAGCGTAAAATATTCCATGGCTCCCACGTACAGAGCCCCTGTATGAAGGGATACTAAGCAGTAGTACTGTTGCGTGGATTTGTATAGACCCCTCAAAGCATGGTGGCATCAAATATGTTGGCCAGTATTTTTGAAGAGCGAGTCCTAAATCTTTAACTTAGGGGTCGAAAAGGAGGTCATACTTTTGGGAAAAGCAAACTTCCAGCAGGGCCTCCTCACACTCATTCGGGGGTCTCCAGGCCCGCGGGGAGACCGTGCCTACTCCCGCCCGCAGCGGCCGCCCTCGGGGCTCGCCCCTGCCCGCCCGGGGGCCGCTGCTGCCCCGCGGCGGCGCCGGAGCCCTCGGGGGGGCCCGAGCTGCGCCCCGCAGCGAGAGGCGGGGGGAGAGGAGGGGCAGGGCGAGTCTGCCTGCTGAGCGGCCGGGCGGCCGCCCCGAGCCCCGCGGTCCCGCTCGGCGGGACGGGAGGGGCCCGGCTGCTCCGCGGGCGGCTCCTGCCTCCCCGCGCACCGGCCCGAGCGTATGGGCAGCCCGCGTCCGTGGGGATTGAGCGCCCCTGTCTAGAAAGCGCTTCCCTGCTGCCGTCTGGACAAATTGATCCGGTTTTTTTTTATTATTTTTCGCGACAGCCGCCGGCCGCCCCCATCCCGCCGCCGGCACGGCCGCACGTTAAGTGCCGGGCGGGGGGCGAAGGGGTCCCGTTTACCTGGCAGGTGTCTGTCAGCTTCGCTGCGCCCGGGCGCCGGCGGCGAGCGGCCGCGGGCCCGGAGATGCGCGGAGGAGGGGGCGAAGCTGAGCCGCCCCCACCCCTGCGGCGGAGCCAGGGCAGGGGCCGGGGCGAGCGGCCCCGGGCACCGGCCGCAAAGTGGAAAGCACCAGCCGAGGGTGGGAGGGACACTGCTGCTGTGCTCCCGCCGCCCCGGGAGGGTGGGGGAGTCCCCACCGCCCGTCCTGGCCGCCGCCTCCCCAAAACTAAAGCCCCGGAGAGGAGGAGGAGGAGGAGGAGGAGGAGGAGAGGAGGAGGATCCGCGGCGAAGGGCGCAGCGGGGAGAGGCGGCTCCGCAGCAAAGCGCCGGCTGGAGGCGGAGGGGGGCTGCTGCGGGGCTTCCTCGCTCCGCGGTCTCCGAGCGTGCGTTGGGGGGCAGAGCAGCCCTCCGTGCCGCGGTGATGGTGCATTTTTCCTCCGGCTCCGTCGCGGGGATTGTGCTGCAGCCCGACAGGCCCTTGGCCGCTGCCTGCCGAGGCTGGGCAGGATCTCCCTCTTCTCCCTGCTTTCCCCGCTGTGCTCGTTTCTTCCCCTCGTCACCTCGGCGGCCGTGTGCCCGCTCTGCACCCCACCAGCCGCGATGGTGTTTCATTGTCCTAACGTCGCATCCGCGCGTGATTACACACCGGCACCCGGGTGCGCGGCCAGCAACTTCAGCAGCGCCCGGGCGTGTGTGTGCGCGATGGGGGGGTCACGTACATGCATGCCTGCGCACCCAGGTGAGCCTGCCACCTGCGCCGCCCAGGGGGCTATGCGCGCACATGTATGGGCGCGCACATGTATGGGCGCGCACATGTATGGGCGCGCACATGTATGGGCGCGCACATGTATGGGCGCGCACATGTATGGGCGCGCACGGAGCGGCGCGGCGCTGCCCGGCCCCCGCCCCGTCGGGGGTGCCCGCATTCCCGCAGCCAGCGGCGCGG